>BMAO01022323.1:0-17770 GCA_019973975.1 Trichonephila clavata | reverse complement strand
TCTGTTTTAAATTTTCCACTATGTATTACTGAATGATCTTTTTCGACAAAAGATTTTCTAATTTTTTGGCTAGAGCTATTTTTTTTTCTTGCAAAGCTTCTTCAATTTTTTAAAATTGTGTTATATCAAAACTGTGTAATACTCAAATTTTGTGCAGCGTAATATCAAGAGAATCCATGTTATAATAATCGTAAATTTTGTACCGAGTATAGTATAGAAACCGTGTTTTACAAGTACCGTGTTATATGATGTATCCATATTATGTATAAAATAGATAGGCCACACACACAAGGGTATAATGTATTGTGTGGTACAGAATATACTTTTTAATTATCTGCATTCAAAGGGTAAAATCGTAATGCCATTTGTTTCAATAAATTCGTTTAATTATTTATTACTCGTATTTAAATAGACAAAATATTAACATAGAAAATATTCTCTCTCTCTCTCTCTCTCTCTCAATGGACGTAATATAATATATGCAAGCAAATAGAAAATTGGGAAATAATAAGATGAAATCAAGGTTGTCAGGGTCTCTTTCTGCTTAGATATCATTAAAATACAAAAGGCAAACCACTTAGTAATAAGATTATTGAACACTTTTAAGCCATACGATGCTACGAGCTGAATTTGTTACTTTTTAAGCAATGCTCGAATAAAAATTAAGTTCTTGGGATTGATTAAACAGCATTAGAATAAAAATAGTTAACTCAGTAAATTTTATCTGCTATTTTCATATCAATGTTTCGAAACTGAACGTTTCTGAAATAATTTTGATTAGATTAAATTTTTTTTTCTATTTATCTGTTGTGGTTTATTCGGCTAGATACTAATAAAAAAATAGGAAGAATCAAATTTCAATAGACGTTATGCTGTAGAACTAGAATTTCGTCTTTGTTAATTTTGTACATGTTCAATGGCAAAGCTCTAGAGCAGGGGTACTCAACCTTTTTTTCTGCCGGGCCACATACATATGTTAGCTATTTCACGCGAGTCGTATATATATGATGGCTATTTCACGCGGGGCGGAAGCATTAGGATTAATGGAAAGGAGGGGGGTGGAGGTGGAAGAGAATGCTTTAAGATCAAAATAACACAGAAAATTTAAAATGTGGAAGTTAGTCAAATTATTAAAACTCCTATTTTGCTTTTTTTAATTATTATTTTTTATTTTTGTCACTGAATGTTACTAAATTGGACGCATTTAAGAATCATTATTTCACACAATTTCTGCAACAGTAAACGGCTTCATATGATTACCAATGCTATAACAAACTTCATAGGGTGTCTTTGTTAACACTGTAACATTACTCTTGACAAAACATCTTTTGGTTGTTACAAAGATTATTAAAGAAAGCCTATTTATATATCATCTCTTGAAAGAGATCTTCGAAGAAAAGTGTCATTGAACGATTCCTGTTTATTAGTTGGTACTTTTTAAATTCCCTTTCGTGACAAATCAAACAATTACTGAAGCATGCTTCTTTTTCACTACAAAATAGCCAACTTCCCAATCGTCTTGAAACAATCTATTTTCTTCGAATATTTTTCGCTTGCAAGATATGAAAGATAGTTAAAAATTATTTCCGTTCATAAAATGATCACTACTCCACTGTTGTCTATCATCACTAATCAGAAAAAAAAATAACAATTCGCACCCATATTACATCGAAAGCCAAAAGCAAAATTGAGATGCATTTGATTTTTAACAAAGAATTCCCCACCAAATTTTCATAAGAAAATGAATTTCTCAGAGCAATGGGCAATGACCGGGCCACTTAAAAAGGCTCGGGGGGCTTCAGGTTGAGTATCACTGCTTTAGAGTCACCTTCAATCAAAATTTAAATATTTATATGTTGGGGAAATATATTTGCTTATGAACTTTTGTTAGAATCATACAGCTCCTTCTGGGTGATTACACATCGTTTTTGATCTAAATATGTAAATATATATATATATTGCATCTCTATAAATTGATCCTCTTAAAAATGTTGCAATGATCTTAAATGTAAAAACCAACAAAGCCATGTTTATTTCAGAAATATATATTTTGAGAATGAAAGGATTTCATTTTCCCATAGTTTGAGGATGCATAATGGACAAATATTAGTAATGTGTGTCGTAGTCATGGGTATTCGTCTGATTCTAGAAATTTCTAAATGGTTTTAATAATTACTTTGAATTTATATTTAGCACCTGAAAGTGGAATTTGTTGTACCAACATGTATAACCGTAGACTAAATATATTAAGTATTTTATTCCAGAAAATGGGGAGTGCGCTGTTTGTCATAGATAGATTATTTATTAAAACCATACTCAAAAGCTACATGACAGCTATCGGTGACGGACCTCGCAATTTTGAACTACTGTCAAGTAACGAGAACGAAACCTTAGCTGACACACCACTCTTCAAATGCGTCCACCAATGTGACGTGAAAACTTTATGCTTCGACACATTTAATGTTCTTTAGCCTCTTTACACGGCAGTTGTTCAATAGTACCAGGATTTAAGCCTATGACTTGTCAGAAACCCTACTTACAGTGCGCTCACGACCATAACCACTTGGCTACAGCAGCCCTATTTTTTATAAAATTGTAAGACGTTGTGTGTAGGAAGATTGTGTTACCATGCTGGAGGTTAGGAAGGTTAAATTCCGTACATGTGGAACAATCAAGGCTGTACCACCTTCATGATTTCAAAAGTCGCTTAGCTACCGTACCGTATAGCATACAACAGGCAAAGGGGACTGGTACCCAACAGAGCGTAAGCTATAAGAAGGTTTGGTGTTTCCGATATTGTAAATTACCAACTTATGGTAATTTTATGGTAATCATTTGTCATGATACTTTTGATATATGATGCCATGGACTATGGTGAGAAAGAGAAAAATATCAATTAAGTTGCAAAAGCCAATTCTGTGCAATTAAACATAAGCGATCAGGGGCGTAGCTACCGCCAAATCTGCCGTATCAGTGATACGGGGACCCCAAGCTGCAAAGGCCCCAATATGTATAATATTTTGACGCTTCCAAATACGTTTTATTAATGCGACGATTTTTATTTATTAGGACATCCGAGGAATTTTGATACGGAGCCCACTCAGTACTAGCTACGCTATTGTAAGCGATACAATGATTTCTTAAAACACAATTAATGAGACAGGCAAAATAACGCCATACAGAATTAAATATTTTTTAGTATGTGGTACGCATCACAACTTGTTGTGTAATAGATGATTTATCGAAACTCCTAGATTTCGTTGATGCATCTTAGAGTTTGAGTTTCGACTAACGCGTGCAGAAGTTTAGTGTCGCTGTATAAAATTATCCTGGGATAAAATTTAAACCAGCTATTATGTTTTCCTATATAAGGTACAGTAAGATTTTCTACTCAGGTATAATTCTCGCTTGAACATGATTCAAATACGAAGGCGTGGTGCTTTTTTTTCGCTTAGATTATTTAGTGTTACTAATATCTTATTGATTTGTATTTGAACTACTCTTAGACCTTTATTTATAAGGAATTTATAAATGGGATGATTCCTTCACTTATGAGAGTCAGGAGTGTTGTAAAAAAAGGGATGTTACAAGATAACAATGGATGATTTAAAAAAAAAAAAATGGATGCATTTCAAAGATATTTCAGAAAAAATCAAAAGTCAAAACGTTTGAAAAATTATATTTGTTTTACAGCGGAGAAATTAAATAATATTTTCCATGTATTTCAGAAATTGATGATGAGCCCAATTACTTGAAAACAGGCAAAATTGTTTTTGTTTTCATCGTAAGACCACAATGAAATGCAAACGAACGTAAAGGCATTTGTTTTGATGGAGATTTGAATAGAAGTAATAAGATGCATAACTCTACTAATAGCTGTTGTCTGAAAGCATGAAGTGGCCGCGGTAGCCAAGTGGTCTAGGCATCGGATTATGGCTAGCGTGTCATGAGTTCGATCCCAGTACCACTAAAGACCCGCCGTGTAGGGGAGCGATGCACATTAAATCTATCGAGAGCTCAAACGTCCTTTCGTTGGTGTGGTAGTTAGGAGAGGGGGTGCCAGCTCAGGTGTCGTCCGCGTCATTTGACCATGGTTCAAAATTTCGCGGACCGTCGCCAAAAGCTCTCGTGTTGCTAAACAGTGCGACGTTAATATTCACTCACTCACTCACTGAAAGCATGAAATCTTTAAATTCACTAATTAAAAGAAAAAAAAGGTAGTGACAAATTTTTTGTGGTGAGTTTCGCAAAGATTGGACAACTTGCATTTTTTACATTCGAAAATTGTTGAATTGTTATACCTGACACTTACTTACAATTCATTTATCTAACTTGATTTCTCGAGGATAAAATAAGCCTTATTATAATAAACAATTTGTAATTTAATGTGCACAGTATAACTAATTATTATATAGTAAATAACATTTCTTGGAACTAATTTGATATCTGAGTGCTACGCACCAAACATTGCTTGTTGTCGAGTGATATAGAATCCAAGATGGCGGCCTAGCTGTAACAAATTGTTAGGAAAATAATTTTACAGAATTGCTTTTTCCTGACGGAAGTTTTTGAAATGCTGAAATAACCTTGAGTTAAAATGAAATAAAAAGAATGAAATACCTAAAAAGTTACTTACTTAATAGAAAAAGATTAATACTAGGATTTAAAAAAAATAGAATATGAGCAATTCAGAAATGCCGGAGAAAGAAGTAAAAATAAGTAAACTATTTTTAAAATGCATTTTTCAAAAAATAAAAATGAAAACACATTAAAATTTTAAACCGAAAAAAAAATTACTAGCAGGAAAAAAAATAATAATTATTGATTGAAAAATGTTATGAAAGGCTATGAATTCGATTCAGCGAAATTTTAATCAGAAAAGAGAAAAATAAACATTACTTAGGAAATAAAATAGACCAAAAGTGGGAATTTGGTACTTCTTTTGACCCGTAATAATCAAAATCACAGCCCTTCTATTCTTTAACAAATATATCCTACTACACACAAATGATATTTGAAATATATACATTTGAAAACAGCACAAAAAGAAAATGCAACAGAAGACTGAAGCAGTGGTTTGAAGAAGGAAATGGTTAAATTTTAAAAGAAATATAATTATAAAACAGTCTGAAATTAAGAGGGTTACCATGAAAAAAAAAAACCAATAAAAATTAACTATAATAGACGTCATTCCCATGGCAACCACGTTATCACATGATAAAAGCATCAAGTAACAATATTGTAACGTTATCGCCCATCCTAGCGAGCATAAACAACAACGTCGCGTACCGCTCCGATATCAAATTAGTGCGTTAGTGTTCAGTGTAGAACTATCCTTCAAATATAAACGACACTTAGAATTACATTTAAAGTAGTTTGGGACACTTAAATAATACAGTCCATTAATTTATTTCAAAAATTTGCTGAATAAATTATGGATGATATTACTCTCGTGTAAGAGATTTGCTACGGAACATTGCTTACATAAATGCTTTCAAGTGTAGAAAATAACCAAAGGAATATTCAGTATATTTTTCATTTATTCATAAACATTTAGGTTAAGTGGTAATCATTATTACTTATATATTTTTTTTTGATTGGATATAATCAGTGTTTCAAGATTTACAGATTCACTAAATCGTTTATAATCTTATTACTTAATTGCCGTTCGTAAACTATTTCATCATTTTAAGAAAGGCAATACTTTGTTTTCTTATAACGTATTCCGAGTGCAATCATTGACGAGGATAATGGATTAGCTGGAGAAGCTTATACATCACTAATGATCAATTACCATCCGAATAGCAATTCCATTTTCCTCAACATAATGCCTCTTAGCAGATAATTTATTCCTACGCTTTATTATCTATGCAGATTCAGTCAAGATTTGCATTGAGTTAGAAATCAGCTCCGAGTCTATTATTAACAAAATTGCTTTGATTTATAGATTTAAACAAATATATTATGAAAGGAGTCGGATATGTTTGACTTGCTTCGGAGGATAACACTGAAATGGTTGAGTTCTTAAGAAATAAATTGCTAATTTATTGGTTTTTAAGTTGAAAACAAGTAAAATACTTTTTACATATTTTTTAGACAATTTATTAGTATCCATTTAGCTTAAAGATATTGTTGTAAGAGTCAAATAAATTGCTAAGTTCAATGCTTTCAACGAATAAGCAGATTACAAAGTAATTTTTTTCAATAAGTAAGAAAAATGTCTGCTGGAAAATTTACTTACTTTGTCTCTCTTACTGTTTGATTGAAATATTTAGATATTTTTATTACTGGAAGAGCCCTTTGAAGCATAGTTTTGAAAGTATCCTAATCTGAATATGAACTTATTTTTTACCATCCAGAGAGACATAATCAAACAGGAGCATAACAATACACATTTGGGATAGAATGAAATATGTGTTTTTTCATGAGAATAAATCAAACATTTTGTAGAAAATTTTTGCTGTTTCCTTAACTAGAATTTGCGATGACTTTTTTTCATAAATTTATAAAAAAATTGTAAAGTATATAGTAATTAATATATTGTTCTTGAGACATGTACTGTTTTGAGTTATAAAAAAACTATTGTCTTTATGTTATACGTTTGAACTAACTTTGTGATTTTTTACATTTTTTCCCTTTCAGTTTTGATTAGGGTTCCTTTCAGTTTTTGAAGTGACAACTTCTTCAGGCGCGTTTCGCTGAAGAGTAAATCTAAATTAAGCGTCAGGTTCGGCTGCGTTACGCTGAATTAGGTTTACTCGACTCCCGTCGGCAATCGTGTTCGGATCGGCGAGGCCCGCTTAGTTTTGAATTGAAAACTTTATGGAAGCGTTTCTTTCCTTTAAGTAAAAATTTCATGTACTTTGCCCCCTGAAGATTTATTTTCTTTTTTTACATATCACTTCTATTTAGCTCATTTACACTAACTCCAGTGAATAAACGAGATAAGAGGATAGCAAGCGAAAATAGTTAGGAAAAAAAAGATTATTCGGAGATCAAAAATAAGAAGAAACAAAACATGGGATCCATTTTTTGATTCAGTAGAAAGACCAATTAAATACAAAATAGTGGCAAAAGAATCAAAATCCGAAATTTTAATGAATTGGCGAGAAAGTTGCCAATATTTTGTTTTATATTAGTGATGGCAACTAAGAGATTACAGGGGAAAAAAGCATTTATTGTGTAAAGTAAGCACCCTCTCCCTTTGTTTGCTTAGAGAATTTTGAGAAAAGTAAACCACTCTCAGGACATAAGTTTTCCTAGCCTTATATAGTATATGGCGTTATATAAGTTTTATAAACGGTACTATGTCTCATCGCAAAGGTATTGGCGACATTATATGAAAGGAAGCATATGTTTGCCATTTCAGAACGGTCGCCAATTCAACACATGGTAAATCAGGGGTACCAACTTGGCGAATTATCTCGAACGTTGGCATTGTTGCAATAGGGAACATAAGTACCATACAAACATATATGTTATAAAAATATGATCTACATAAGAAAATTTACAAATAAATATTTTTAAATAATTGGACTAATTGATACTTAAAACGTATATGCTTATATATAAATATTTTAGAATGCATACTTATTTAAACATTGCCATTTACAGAAAATGGAGGAAATAAACAAATCCACCGATGAATAGACCCTAAAAAAGAAAACTATTTAACGCCCGCAAGCGGAAATATTGTAAAAGAAAACGTAGTACATCCGAACAATTGGATTCTCAGAATAAATCAGAAGTTTTCACTTCTATCGTGTAGGCACATAAGTCTCCTTTTTATGCCTTTCATATATTTTATCAAAAAATGAAAACATATTTATTGTGCGCCAATAAGAGATGCTTTAATAATTATTGTGTAGTCATTTTTTTTCCACCAGAAATTCTAATAGTTATTCAAAGCAAGTTAAGAATATTTCAATCATTAAATTGTGTGCAATCTATAAATAGAATTTGTCATGTAAAAATGATATTACATATTCGACTGAATAAATTTTATTACGTTGTTTAGAAAGCATAGTTTTATTTACGTAAAAATAGATACTGCAAAATGTTTTTTTTTATTTTAAAAATGTTTTTCAACTTTATGTTATTAAGCAATTAACGATTTTAATTGATATTTTATTTAAAAAAAAACGCTCATTCACATTCACAGCTTTTACTTCAACGTTGTGACATAAACATCGTAAAAAGGGATTATATGCAAGAAGGAATGAAAAAATTCTCTGAAACATGAAATTTGATTGTAAAAAGTATTAGAATACATAACTGATAGTTCTTTAAAATATTTATTGAAAAATCGTATTTTGCCCTTAATTCAGATTTTATTTAGGCTTTTTAGTAATGTTCGATGATAAATATTGTGTTATCAATAGAAGAAAGATATTTCTTAGAGTTTACAAGATTAGGAATACGACATAATTCAATATAGTTTTTGTAAAGATTCTACGGTTCCAAGTAAGATAATCCTATGAAGTATGCAAATAAATTATAAATTATTACACAATTTTTCTTTATGAATAACTAATAAAACGTATAAGCAACCGAGCTTATTTTATTCCAGTGAGAATAAGGTATATAATTTCTCGTTACTATATTATGCAATGTTCATGAAACCTTATCTTAGCACATTAGTGTAAGAGATACGAAATTTGAATATTAAATTAAAATTAATGTGTATTTTCTTATGAGATTTAGTTAAATACACGTGATTATTCATAAATTTTACATAAGCACTGTGAAATATCTTCTTCGAAATTCATGATATTTTTTTGTTAATATCGGAACATTTTTGCGATTTTATTTCTACATTTGTGTATTTTTCTACATATAGAAACTCTTAAGAATAAATGAACGTATATTTTATGTTGCATAAATTATTGAATGAGCCCATCAAAATAATAGTAATATACAAAGAAAGAAAATAAAAATGGCAACTTTTTAAAAATGGTTCATTTCACAGAATATCTTTAAAAATTAAAACAACATAAACAAGTTAATTCATATATACACTGAAAAAGAACTCATTGTGTTACAACATTATGAAAAGAAATTTTTTTTTTTTTAACATTTATAAACCCCGTGCACCACCGAACGTATAACACGGGGGTAAACAACACAGACAGAAGAAAGGATTACAACACAAACATCCATGCCTTCTCCGGGATTCGAACCCAGTCCCTGCGGATGAAAAGAAATTGAAATCCCTTAATTTGATTTCCATTTGTTTAATGAATATTTTTAAATATTTTGTTTAAAAATGTTAAAAAATCTGTAAAACGCAAAAGAGGGTTTGCAGCCCCGAGATCCCGGTGTTTTTTGCAATCCCAAAATTAAAATAACTAACCCAAGGATTTAATTTTTGGCTGAATTATGCTTTAAAATTTTTTTCTCATCAAAATTTTCTAAGAATATAATTCTTAGAAATATATTTTATTTATGAAATATGTACGTAGCAACTATAAGTGCTATAAGTCAAAAAATATATGCAGCTGTCATTTCTCTTATGGGAGAACGTCACACAGATCTAAGTGGCTCACTCTGCAATACTTACAAAATAGTATAAACAACATCTTAAGAATAGATTTTGTCACAATTCCTTTTTAAATTACAGTGCTGTTTATAAAATATGCGATACCATAAAGAAATCATCAGAATTAAATGAACTTTGCAGCAAATATCAATTATAGGATTTTACGTAAAATAGTAAAGTTTCAGAGCCACCGCGCATGCGTGGAGTGCGCAGCGCCCTCTGAATTGATGCTGAAAGCATATAAATAGAAGGCTGTAGCGGGACGTTGAAAGTTAATGATTATTTGTTAGTGGTGAACGTTTAGTGAGACCTAAGTATGCCTCCACGACGAAATAAGGAGAAATTCCATTAACGGGGGAGGTTTATTGGCCTTCGAGAAGGAGGATTTTCCTTTCGCGCAATAGGAGCTCGTGTGCAGCGGAACAGTTCCTCAGTGATGCGAGTTTGGAAGCAGTGGACCCACGAGCACCGAACAACTCAAAAAACTGGCAGTGGAGGAAGGAAGGTAACGTCATAGAGGGACGATTGACACCTGATCCGCATGGCAGAGAATGACCGTGCAGCTTCCTCCAGGTAGTTGGCAGCACGTTGGTCTACTGCTACAGGTGTACTAATGTCGATTTCGTCAATTCGTCGATGTCTGCTGCACCGTGGATTGCGTGCAAAGGTGCCTTTATACAGGATCCCATTCACTGCAAGCCATCGAGAGCCGCGTCTGCAATGGGCTCATAAGCATAGATCCTGGCAAGCTGATTGGCACCAAGTTTTCTTCACAGATGAATCACGCTTCAATTAGTGGGACCATGATGGTCTCATTCGTGTTAGACGCTATGCCGGTGAACGTTGCCTTCCAGAGTGAGTTATCGAACGACATAGTAGCCTAACACCCGGAGATATGGTTTGGGGTGTGATTTCATATCATGGACTATCCAATTAGCTACGAATTGAGGGTAATATCAATAGCAAAAGGTACGCTGGTGAAGTTCTACAGCCCGAAGTTACTCTCTTCCTTCAAGGCATCCCTGGAGCTATCTTTCAGCAGGATAAGGCGCGCTCACGTGTTGAAAGAACTGTCTGAGACTTCTGTTCAGCCCAACACATGTAACTTCTTCCTTGGCCAGCTTATTCGCAGGATATGTCGCCCATTGATTACGTGTTGGATTTGGGTTGGTCGGCGTATCGTTAGTGATCCACGTCCTGCAGCTTCAAAAGACGAACTTTTGCTGCGCATACAAACAATATGGAATTCTCTTCAACAAGCAGATATTCAAAATCTGTTTGCCTCCATGCCACGTCGTATAGCTACACTTACTGCAGCGCGTGATGACTACACCAAATATATACTGATTTCGGACACTTAAGGCGATATGGTATCATCTTCACATTTTTGTTTTTATTTTTAACATTTGATATTTGGTTTTAATTGTATTTCATAAAGGTTAATGTTTAATAATAATTGCACACGAAATTTTTAAAATTTAATGCAAAATGTTTGTAAAATTTAAATATTTTAAAGATTTTTTAACATTTTCTAAATCCCTAAGGCTTTTTTAAAATGTATATTTTCTTTCAAATTTTTTTTCCAATCGCCTTGTAATATACTACATAAAATTGTGCATGGGGATTTTTCTGCTGCTACTCTTTAATTTATTATTAACTTTTTTATAGTTAAACTTCTAAAAAATCCCCCCAAAACATTAATTTTGATTTTGAAATTTTTTAGAAAATGTACTAAACATATTAGAGCTAATTCCATGCACAGTTTACAAAACATACATTTCAGAACATGTATAAAAAATTTCAAACCCATACTTCAATTACCAAAAAGGCCTTAGGGTTTTGAATAACAGTATATGTACAAAAATTGAACAGGGAGAAATATGAGTTTGAAGTTTTCATTCCATGAATACCATGATATAATATGCATCAAATAGTGTGAAACCTTTATGAAATGTTAATTAGCTTATTTAAAACTGCTTAATATAAACAAATTGCACAAATGTAAAACAATTAAACAGTATACTACCATAATGAGTAGATAGAAGGAAACGAATGAAAGATCAATATTTCATAATACTTTATCTTAATATATAAAAAAATAAATAAATACACACACTTCAGTGCTAATCCCATGCTTAGAGCTAGTCACAACATGTACAAAAGATGTTTAGCCCTTTATTTTTTATTTCCATGATTTTAAAAGCCTTCGCATGTTAAATATTGTACACGAATGAAAGCAAAATCAAATAACAATTTATAGGTAATATATGTCCAAATTGCATATGTGCATTTGTTTAAATAAATATCTTAAAATATTTTAATAACATTAGTGTTGAATTTCACACACATGGGATATATATATGTAAGGATAATTAAATTAGATCTAAAATAAAATCCCTAGTACACTTCTAACTTCTAGTTTCCCTTTACATCTTCAAGTATTAAATTTATTATCCAGTTCGGGAATGAAGAACATATGGCTTTAACAGAACTGTGCCGCTCCAACCATTAATTTTTGTTACCTCGTATGCCATGCTTAAATTCTCAAGTATACTTCTTCAATAAGGGATGTACCTGAAAAGACATCTGGTTTTTGAGTAGTCGTGGACACTTGATTTTTAATACTTGTCCGTCTCTCTCTCTTACAAATCAGATCCCTAAGTGATTTTATGGAATAAAGACAGTTCAAATAAAATGTCTTGATGTTCACTCGAAAAACCATGACATACACTAGTGTCCAAAAGTTAAGCATAATTGATAATTACGTGAATAAAGAAGGAACTGTAAATCAGAGTGGCGGGAAACGTGATATGCGAGTGTAAAATGGTTATAAAATAAGGAAGCAAATCAAAAGAATGATAATAATTAATTTTATTAACCAAAGTAGCAGTTTGAAAGAAAACTGAGCATAGCAAGGATTCACATTTTAAAGAAAAAATGAGAGAAAACATTAAATAAAATACTGATGCTGCAGTTTAATAAGGCATGTGGTCACCTCTGACAGCCAGGCACACTGCACAACGATTTAGCATACTTGCTATGAGATGATGAATGAGTTGTGGGCTCAAACGGTTCCAAGCTTCTTGGAGAGCTCTCTTCAGTTCTATAACGGAGCTTGGTGGGTTTTGAAAGGGCTGCAATTTGTCTCCCGAGCATATCCCATACAGGCTCGATAGGATATAAATCTGGGGAGTTCGCAGGCCACGACATGCGCTGGATGTTTTCCGTTTCAAGGAAGTCATCAATCAGCACTGCTCGGTGACATGGCACATTTTCATCCATGAATATGAAATCAGGACTAACAGCACCTCGAAACTAGCGAACATAAGTCTCAAGAACTTCGTCTCTGTATCTTTGAGCAGTCACAGACCCCGTGTCAAAGAAATGGAGGTCTGTGCGGCCGTCCATCATGATGCCTACCCATACCATTACTCCCCTTGATGGAAAATGATGTCTTTCCGTTATGTTTCTTGGTTCAAAACGTGTTCCACGTTCTCTCCATATCGTTACCCGCCGAGAATCACTACTCAGACTAGACCGGGACTCGTCACTGAACATCACATTAGCCCACTCTCCCACACTCCAATGTTGATCTTTCAAACTCCAGTTCAAACGAGCGCGTTTATGCTCAGACGTGAGGGGAATGCAAACAGCTAGTCTTCTGGCATACAGGCAAGCATGATTGAGTCTCCTGTAAACAGTTTATCTCGAAATTCGTATTCCTGTAGCGACTGTGAGCGCCGAACCCAGTGCTCTGGCAGCACTGCCCCTCTGATGTCTAACACTTATTACCAGATATCGGTCTTGGCGAGGGGTTGTGACTCTTGGTCGATCTGATACTGGTTGTCGGGTAGCATCTCCCGTTCTTTGAAACCTCTGCCACAGTCTTGAGATCACAGACTGGTCAACATTCAGAATTCGAGACACTTCGGTTTGTGATCGTGAGGATTCCAGCATTCCAACGGTTCTTCCTTTCATAAACATGTCCAATTGGCGTCTTTGTGCCATCATTCACCTTGTTTGATGGTTAACAACGTTCCTTCGCACAGCAGTTGCACGAAACTTGTCTGAACTGCCTATGCTGCGTGAATCAGTTTCTCCGCGTTCCGACATGCGCCGGTGTTTCGCGCAGGACGTAGTCGACTGAAAAGTTTTGCATAAACCTGATGTTTCTTCTTCACCCAATTAATATCCGCAAGAAATTTGGAATAATTTTACGAATATTTACTCCATGTTTTTCGGATTTTACGATTTATGCTTAACTTTTGGACACCACTGTATATATCACTAAAAACAAATATATAAAAATGGGAGAGTTTTTCTATTCTTGCGAATTAGATTTTTAATTATTTGAGTTTTCAAAATGACATTTAATATTTTTGCTTCGGAAAATTTGTTTTGAAGTTTTAATTTCATTCATAATAATATAAAAAGCACGCACAGCTTTTAAATCTCGACCAAATCCATTTGCTCTTCAATAAACAATACACAAACTGGAACATTTACATGAATTGCACAATTCTTTCTTGAAATGATTTGTTACTGCATATATAATGTCAGTCTCATTTACTCGCGGTAGAAAAATAACTAATTCATTTTTTATTAGGCTCTTTTCTAGCAGATGATCTGAAATGTGGGCGTGGTAGTTGCTGTCCAGCATCAAATATTGCTCCATAATATGATAAAAAAAATGCAAGTAAAGCTTTGAAATTTTGCAGGCATGTTTATAAAGATTCGAGGTATCAAATAAGCCAATACAAAATTTCGATAGTTTGATGATTTTTAGGGTACCATATCGCCTTAATACAGTATTTTGCTTTGGAAATTTCGTCATTAATTTATAGTAATACAAGTCGTTTGTACATTAAATTTCATTTAATTCTAATGATTCCTTCAAGGTGTTGCATTTCTTACGAACAGCAGTATAAATGTGCCGGTAATTAATAGCGGACCTGCTTGAAAGGCTTGAGACACTTCAATTCCCATTGCATTACTAAAAGTTAATGCAGCTGGATGTTCTATTTCAAATGAGATAACACTTGAAATTGATTCCCATTCTGATTCAATAACTGGATCAATTTATACACAAAAATCATTAACTGTAGCAGAAGAACTAGATAAAGTTATCAAAGAGGTATATGCACCAATGCAGTCTATAAGATCTGTCACTCATCAAAAATTCAAAAAGAAATGTCCTTTTTTGAAAACGAAGAGAGACGTGGTTATTATCTGAAAAGAACATACTCCTATTTAGTGACGATATTATCTACTAGTGAAGAATCCAAACGAGTATTTTTTTCGGCAGGACAATGAGTAACAAAAATAAGAAGCCGTGTGAACAATAAAATGCTGGACGAGTCGTGTTTTTTAAAAGCTTATTTACAGAAACACAGGAAATAAAGAAATGTCCTTTTTTAAAAATTAATTTTTTACTATTTTTATTTGTTTTTTAAGATGAATTAATTATTTTTATTTGTTTCACACACACACAAATTGATATTAAACCAATTTTTAATTATATTTTCAGTTTTATTATGCAATTTTAACTATGCTAATGTTTAAGCATTATTAATAAATAGTTTAATTCTAACCTCGGGACCAATTCCTGGATTGAAAATAATAACACAAAATTGCAAACCCTAACGCAAACATTTTAAAACGTTAAATAGGAGCATAATTGCTTTCACAGAGACAGCTTTCTTCATAGTTATCCGACTTCTAGTGTCTTATTTACAACTGCTCAAAAATTAAGAATGAATTTGTAATAATTATCAAGAATTATTAAAGCTTTTAATACACTTTTCGATGCTGATAACCAACTAAAGCATTAGAATATCTCTTAAATAACATTCAGTAAAATTAGGTTGCATTAGTTGTTAAATAGAATAGGTAATTTAAGATATTTTAATATCTATTATAGAAAAGAGATGGAACTCGTTAACATAACAACGGAACCAGCTGATTTAGATGGCTATTACGAAAACCTTTCATCCAACTTCTATTCATTTCAATTTGTATTGAATATAAGTCCTTGAATATATATTAAATTTCACCATATATGAAATTTATCTTAATAAATATTTAAATATTTCGGGCCTCAAGCCAGTTAAATGGTCATGATAAATTGTTTTAACAGTCCTCAGTATTGTACTGAAACATTTTATATCATTAGATTATTATGATAATTTCTTGAGTAAAAACTGTATCAAAATAATTTACAGCGAAATGAAAAAAAAAATAGTATATTTTTTATGCAGAAAATTAATGTTCTTTTCTTATATGATTAATATATTCACTTGGATTCAGTTATCAGTTAACAATGGATTAAAACAAAAAGTTTTAATTTTTGAATGTATTTGGAAAGGATTCATTTCTATAATTATGCAAAATTAATTTATATGATTCAGCGAGCAATGTGATTGCCTGATTATCAAGTAACATTAAATACGTTATTTATAAAAAGTGTCTTAACCGATACTGTATATCTGTAGTAAAAAATCTTGGGTAAGAGTGTTCTAGAGCCATTATTCCAATGAAGAGCAATATTTGTTTTTTATAGCAAGCAGTAACAAGAATGTAATGCCTTTTTTTCCGTGACCTTCATGGAGGACTGAAATTCAATGGTAATTGTTTTGAGAATGCTATGTGAGAGGTTGGTTACTAAGATTTTGGTTTTTCTGTCTTGCTCTTTTCTGAGCTTAGGATAGCCCACTTATCATGGTGCAAAGCATTTAAACTTTGGACTAGAAATCAATAAGAGACCGTTCTGTATGTTAATGAACCCAAATCAATCCTAATAACTTTTTCTTGATGTACACTGCTGGCCACCGTAAATGCAACACCAAGAAAGACAAGAGACAGCACAACAAAATTTATTTTGCTGATAACATGTTGACCAAGTATCAAATGATTAAATTTATGGACTTCTGTGAAGTGTGGTTCCTGCCAGAATCAGTAGCCAGAGTAGCCGCCATTGTTGGAGATCACCGCTGCCACACGCCTCGGCATTGATTCAAAGAGACTTTGGATGTGTTCTTGGGGTACAGCAGACCAAGCAGCTTCCACACGTTGCCAAAGTTGATCTAGTGTGGCAGCTGGGGGTGTAATATGGGTCAATCGCTGAGCAACCATGGGCCACATGTTTTCTATCGGCGAAAGATCCGGAGAGCGAGCCGGCCAGGGAAGCAATTCAATCTGGTGATTCACGAAGAAACTTTGGAAAATGCGTGCCACGTGTGGTCGCGCATTATCCTGTTGAAATATGGCTGTGGCCAAGCCCTGAAAGTAAGGAAGGACAACTGGCTCCAACACCTCGGAGATGTAGCGCTGGCTGTTTAAAGTACCGGCAATGCGTACTAGAGGAGTGCGAGAGTGATATCCAATACCGACCCATACCATAATACCCGGTGCAGGACCAGTGTGGCGGTGCATAACACAGCTGTTCAGCATCCTCTCTCCACGGTGTCTCCAGACTCGAATTCGACCATCGTGGTGTTGCAGACAGATGCGTGACTCGTCAGTAACGACAACTTTATTCCATTCTGCCGCCCACTTCCTTCTTTCATCGCACCATTGGTGGCGGCGACGTCTGTGGTTCTGCGTCAAGGGTAGACCAAGCAATGGAAGTATTGCAGACAGACCACTCTGCTGTAAACGGTGTCGAATGGTACGCGTAGACACTGAATGATGCGTTACAGACTCAATGTGCTGTGCTATGGTTCGTGATGTGACTGAGTCATCCGTCACTGCCATGCGCACAATTTGCCTGTCCTCACGTGAAGTGGTGCACTGAGGTGGATGCGATCGACCACGTCGGTCCGTTGTACCTTCCAGCATCCAACGGTCACATATCCACATTACAGTTGTTTTGTTTCGTCGAATACTCGACTACCGATTTCCCTGAAAGATAATCCACAATCTCTGTAAGCCACAATCCTTCCTCTGTCGAACTCGGATACTTGATCAAAAGCTGATCTCTGTTTTCTACGAGACATAATGATTGTTTTTTGAAAAAAACCCCAAGAAAAACACAATTGCCGAACTTGAAATCGTTGAAATCTTCAAGCCTTAAATAGCTCTTTGAGGTGGCGCCACAAGCGTGCGTGATGTGTGTCTGCGCTGAAATTCTAATTATTTGCATATCTCACTTCCGCTAATGCATGTTGTAAATTTCATGTTATTTGCGTGCTTCCTTCATGGTGTTGCATTTACGGTGGCCAGCAGTGTATTCAT
>BMAO01022322.1:0-81338 GCA_019973975.1 Trichonephila clavata | reverse complement strand
AGTATACAAGAAATTGAGAAATCAAAAATCACCCGCTAATAACAGACTTTGTATTAAAAAAGGCAGCAACTGTGATCATGTTAATAACGAACGAAATTCTTTATTTGAATCAAAACTGACAGTTGTGCTAAGCAAATCTTACACAGCTGCCGATAATACCATTTTTGATCTAGTTCGTAACTAACGTGAAATCTTATTATCTAGTAGCAATGAATAGTTGTTAGTTAATAGTTTCATTCCTAATTTCTATCTGAATTTTAATATGTTGTATGTACTTAAAGACTGAGAATTTTCACTGTACATAAGTTTTATTTATTTATTTTTTTGTAATAAAAAATTGTTTTTGTTTTATAAATATCTAACTTGGATTTTATTATTACTTTTTTGCATGGTTTTTTTGGTAAAATATATTAATAGATTTTTTAACTTACACAATTTTTTAAAGTTGAGGAACTTATTCCCAAATTTTCCATATGTCGCATGTATTTTTTACACGATTTTCTTTGCATCGTTTTCTAAGGAACATATCTACCGCGTAAAAAAAAGGGTTGGGTATAATTTGATGCGTAACCGAAAGCTGTAAAAGTGTTGGTAGTGGTTTATCAGGTCATATTTATGCCTTTGAGACAATTAATGAGTTAAATGAACTCAATTATTTGATACTGGCATTATAAGAGAATGCCACCTTTGAAGGAAATCAGTTCGGGAAATTTTGAAAATCCTACAGAAACCTAAATCCACTGTGAGTAATGTCATTGTGCAGTAGAAATGTTTAGGTAGAGAAACTGCAGAAAAAAAAAGCAGGCTGAAAAAATTAGTGAAAGCAGCCGTAAAATTCTGAAAAAGGCAGTGAAACAAAATGATGACTTCGTGAAATTACTGAGGAGTTACATCAGGACTTAGTACTAGTAGCAGAACTGTTAGTCGAGAGTTAAATCCTAATATTCTATCGTCGCTGGCAACCGCTCATAAGCCGAACATCACTTCTCAGAATGCGAAACGTCGACTGCTGTGGTAAAAAGCTCACTGTCCTTGGACTGTAGACAAGTGTAAAAGTGTTCTTTGGAGGGATGAATCTTGCTTTACAACCTGGCAGTCTGATGGACATGTCTGAATTTGATGGATGCCAGGCGAGTGCTATTTGAGTAACTGCATTATGCTGTTGTAAAGTTTGGTGGTGACAGCATCATAGTTTCACCTGGTTTCCTTAGTTTCCTGGTAGTTTCTGTGGTTGAAAACATGGATTCTGAAATCCATGTGGATATTCTGGACAATGCCGCTTTCCTAATCTATGGTAATATTTCAGAAAATGCTAATTTCTCTTCCAGCAGGTTAACTGCTCCAACTCATCGAGACTTGCAGTGCCGTTGTTTGATGAAATAGGTATTCAAAAACTGGACTTGCCTTCTTAGAGCCCCAAATTAAATACGATAGAAGACTTTTGGGATGAATTAGAACGCAGAATATGTACCCTGTTAAATCGATTATCCCCAATACCAGCACTTACTACAGTTGTGATGGACGCATGGACGTCAATTCCTATGTTTACCTATCAAAAACTGGTGGATAGTTTCACCAAACGTATGCAAGCTGTCATCGATGCATAAGGAGTAAACGACAACATATATGCCTCAGGCAGTGACGTAAAGGAGAATATTAGAGCCCCTCTGCAAAGTCAGGTTTTAGACCCCAAGCCTAAATACGTACTCGGCATCAGCCAGATTTTGGGCCCCTTTGAATCCTGGAGCCCCCACGCGATGCGGGGTTTGTGCGGATGTACGTTATGCCACTCTCTTCAGACTGTCAAAATCCGTACCTTTGGGAGTCCAAATGCTTTTGACCAAGTAGTGTATAATAAACAAATAAGCATGTGTTCAAGTTTCTGTCAGACATTACATAGATCTCTATGAAATTACTTATATAACATCTAAGTAGATTTTGAATTATTAATTTTTGAATTTCAGAAAAAAATAACTAAAACTAATTTAATTTCTGTTAAAATTCTTTGGTAAAAGACATTAAATTTATATCCCTGATCGTTTTTTTTCACTTTTACAAGTATAAAGCATTTTAAAGATCTCCTAAATCGTTTAAGCAATGATTGTTCGACTTTATCCGAATAAATAAAATCTAAAGTATTAAAGTTTCATATCCAAATATTTCTGTAAGCTATATTTGTCATTTATTTTATATGTGCGTTTTTTTTAAGTAATCCTTAGGCAAATTGTTTTACAATTTTTAGCTCTGCAGTCAAAAAAATAAATTTGTTAAATTATTTTCATATCTACAATTTTTTATGCCAAAGAAATTCTTTAACTATTATTTTGAAAATAATTTATAAAAGTTTAAAATCTATACCCTAAAGTGATAATCATTTTATGAAAATTTTATAAAATAAAAATATTTTATGCTACTTTAATCTAATATTCTATTTATCTCGTTTTGTAGATTGAAAAATATTCATTACTTTAAAAAAAATTATTTAAGAGTTTTTGCATAATTTTGAAATATTTTGGAAAGGAAATAAAAACTCTCAAAGTTTATTTCTTTAGGAGTATGTGTGTGAACTTTATTCTCTATAAAATTCATTTTTGATCAGTTTCTTATTAAACATAATTATTAAAAAAAATTCTTAATTTTTCTTTGAACTTTTCAAAAACAGTTGCTTTTTATGGTATTGCTCTAATAAATATTTTTTAAGTTTTTAGGAAGGGGAGTTAAAGAATTGAAATTACGGAAATAAAACTGATTTAAGAATAGTTGTGTTAATTCTTTTCCCTCAACAAAGTGCTTATCTCGTTCTTTTAAAACATCAAAGAGGAAATAAATTCAAAACTTTCGAATAATTAAAATGGCACAATAGTAAAAAAAAAAGAGAAAGGAAACTATTGAATATGTATTTTTACCCTGGAGGTACGTTTAATGAGTATGAAATATTTTCGATGGTTAAACAGAAATTTTAATCATTCCTCCCATTTACGTTAAAATTCACGCACTAATTATTTAGTTAAAATTTTTGATGAGAATTCCTTTCACATTATTAAAACTCATTATCCTGCGTATTGCTTCCAGAAATAATTCAGTGGAATCATTTCGATAAATTTTACGCGCACTACACATTTTTTCAAATAATTTCGTGAAGTAGCTAATTTATACATTAAAATTAGGCATTTTTTCCAAAAGAAATATCCTTTTTTAATTATATATTTTCGTTATTTTAAATAACTATTACATGTTTCAGAAACAGTGAAATCCGAATTCATTATGTCGCTTGCATCTTAAAGTCAAAAACGATCTTGGTAACCTAGTGATAATGGCCACGAGTTATGGCCGGCATGTCATGGGTTCGAACCCTTGTGTCACTTAATACTTATAGTGAGAGGGAACACTGTCAAGGCACAAAGTCCTCCCAGAAGTGTGTGGTGGAAGCTCGGACAAGGGGTTGCAGTTCAGGTTTTTCACTGTCACTTGACCACCTGCGGTTTAAAATTACGAGATCTGTCGCCAATATTCCTCGTGTTTTTTTATACTGCAATCTTAAAGTATGCGACTACTTGCGACAGCTTTTTTTAAAAAAAAAATGGAGATATGGGAATTTTTTGCGGCTTTTTGATTTGTTTAGTACATTTTAAGAAAAATATACTAAAATTAAGAGAAGAAAAAGAAATTATTATTACTAAAATGGGAAAAAAATAGGTAAAAATTGACAAAAAATAACTTAAACGTGGCCCATTTTGTACCAAAAGCTTATGAACAGATTTTTAATTTTTACAATTCTGATGTGTTGCTATGTTATCCATTTTTGACATGACCTTCAAGGTAAGAGATATTTTAATTTTTACAAAAACTAGAGCCATTTTTCTTAGTTATTATATGAAATTGCTTAAAAAAAAGTGATTATATTCACATAAGGGACTACAAATTTTGTAATAAAGCAGTGATTGATAAATCTGAAGGTTAAAACACTTCTACTATTATACAGAGCATACACAAAAAATTTCAGTTTACTATTTTCAAAATTTCTTTAGCAATCTCTGGCCCCGTTTGAGCATTTAAAAAAACACATTTCGAGTAAAACGCGTTTTAAAGTATGACATCTTGCTTACAGTAATGACATCTGCTTTTGCTAAAGCACTTGTAGTTTTTTTTCTAGTGAACGGAAAATAAAAACTTGGTATTTTTATAAAGCTAATAAGATGGTGGCATATAAATAAAGTCATAAAAATTTGTCAATTTTTGGCTAAATTCACGATTTTAAAATAGTCGGATTCCTTAAGTTCCTACACGTTTTGTGAAAATTTTGAAAATAAGATGGCAAAGAAAATAATATATTTGTTATGTGCGGTTTGTTAAGATTACTATTGTCACCAAAGTTCATTTTTATAGTTGTAATTCGAGTGAAAAGAACACAAAAGACAAAATCTTCATATCCCCTCCCCTCCCTTTTCAACTGATTTAGCTGAAAAAGTAAAAGAAAAGCAGTTACCTGCCATTTCCAAAGAAAAAATGATTCAATTGAAGCAAATTTAAAATCTTTTAGTGTAATCACTCTTGTTATAATTGAAGCAAATTGTCCCAGCCAGCTGGAAGTGCCCTCTAGCGACCACCCATCTTCAGTGGAGGCCAGGCGAGGAGACAGCATGGTCACTATGAAAAACCGCCCATGCTGTTTCTCCATTATTTTTAATCACGAAAAATTTTGTTTTTGTGTCACCTGACTGAAATTAATAAATAATTGTTACACTAAAAGAAACTTCAATGAACTAAATCCAGAATTCACCACATTTTTTTTTAATGTCTAACGCTCTACATTAGTGTATTCTTGTGTTGAAGGTCTAAATGACTTTTCAATAGTTCATCTCTCTCTCGTTTCGATTACAATTATTTTTCTCAAAAAGAATTCAAAAAGAATTTGTGTAGTAAGTGTGAGATTTTAAAATTTTGTATTTAAATGTAGTTAGAAATATTTTAAAAAGTATTGCTTTAAATTTTAAACTGAAATGGACAATTCAAATATATTACGAAGAAAACGGGAAATTTCATACTTTTTAATACTTTTCGAACATATTTACCCGATATAAATTCATATAAAAGGTTATAAAATTCATATAAATAATTTGCGTTGAGTACAAGGAGATATTATCCGTTTAAGCGTTATGTCATTTTAATGTAGAAAAAAATATATATGTAAATAAAATCTACAGGGTTTTTATTTGAGTGGGTGAAACACCGTGTTAATATTAAACAAAGGGCAAAAGAGAGGATGCAAAATGATAGGCATTAGTATATTTTAAGCAGCGATTCAAATCCTTTGTCTTCTAAAATGTTAAATAATCAAAGTTTTATATTATTTTTTGTTACCTTGTTAGAACTGTTGTCGCTCGTTAAGTTAATTACATATCATAATGAGATAAACACTTCTCTTTAAAAGTTATAAGCATTTTCTTTCTCTTAATTATGCTAAAGATTCTAATTTGTTCTGGTACAAAAAAAGGGAAGATTTACCCGCTGTATATGTGTGAATACTTGTCAAAACAACAACATTATTTTTGTTTATGGGTGAATTAAAACAAATGAATTTTACTCTTCAAACCCCTTCCCTTTTAAAAGGGTACATTTCTTTTTTTTTTTTTTACGTATTATACCGGGGACGAATTTCGTTGTATGAAAATATGTCTCCAAATGCTTGATGTAAGCCAATAATGGAAACCGTTCCCACGCACGTTGAAATACAGTAATAATAAGGTTGGCAGAATTTGGCGACGTCTTTTACTTTGGTAAAATTTATCGACCGCATGCTACGTAAGTGCCGAATTTCTCTATTTTACTTTTATTTTAGCAGTTTCTTTGCATAATTGACGCAAGCTTACTTAAAGAGATTATTACTATTTACAGAAACTAAAACTTATTTCAGAAATACGGTGTTGTTATCCTCATAACTTCTTAACAAGTAGTTATTCAATGTTTATTAAATGTCATCATTTCCCTAGAATTTTCTGGCAAATTTATTGGATTTAAGTTTCACTTCGAGATTATTTATATCCATCTATTTCCTTCAGTTTATCGAATTAGGGATATGTGTCGAATGTCATAGAGAAAACGTAAGAGCTTTTCATGATCATCGAACTGTTCGAATCGAACATCCAACAAAAAGACAGTTCCATTTCGAATACAAAATATCTAAGTGACTGATTATTTAATGGACTTGATAAGTAGAAAAATGTTGTAAGTTTTCATTCGTGGAAGTGTGTTTCATGCACATTTTGAAGGGTGGGAAAACCGTATTAAGGGAGCGAAAGATGAAAAAAAAATGTATAAAGCTATATATGCATTACATCATCGTTAAGTTTTAAAAGGTTGCATTTTAGGAAACATTAGTTACAGTCGGACTCCGATTCCACGAATTCATCGGGATCGAACATTTTATATTTTAATTCGAGGTCGTTCATAATATCGGAGTCCAAAAAGAACAAAATTTTTTCACGTACCTTTTGGTAATTTTATAATAATCAACTTCATAAAAAATATTCATAGATAGAAACTATACACTTATTTTCAGCAGATAAAAATACTATTTGCGCATTATTATTCACCAATTACTTGGAAATTTTAAAGTAACGACTAATAGATCTTTGAATCTCTTTTTGCTTCCCGACTCGAAAGGGATCTGTAGCGGTACCATCTATATAAGCCAGTAACAACCTCCGCACCAAGGTGATCATTTTGGTGTAGCGGTTAAGTTACTCGGCTTCGGATCCAAAAGTACCTGGTTCTGTCCTACCGGATAAGCGCTTCTTCAGATCTTTTTCTACTTTAAGCGGAGAAGAAAACACTACATCATTTACATCTTGCTGCATAAGGTACCGATTACAAACAATGTCAAGCATTAGAAAATATAATAGTTTTGATAGGAGTTTCACCATCAATATCTGCATAATAATCGCTACGCATTCGTTTCCGGCAATGCCATGTTTCACAAATTTTTTAAAAATAAAGTTTTCTGCAAAACCGTATGTATAATAAATATAACTTTTCTAAAAAAGGAGCAAATTGTAAAATATTTTAAAATATCCCTTGCATTGTGAAGTGGAATGAGATACAGAAATTTTCTTGTCCTGTTCGAACCTCAAGCGGTTGGTTACATTCATGACTCAACTACACAGTTAAGACAAAAAAAAAAAGCTGCAGCCTTCGTTGTAGAATTTTGCTCTTCACATGTAAAAGTCTTTTTCTGTTCCAGGCAAAAAGAATGTAATTTGAAAAGAAATCCAATTTTTTCTAATCCAAACTAATACAAAAAATTCGTCTGTTGTAGTATTTTCGTTAATTTGGGGTTTATTATTTATTAAATAGGGGATTTTGCCATCATTTTGATAGGGGTAAGAAAACAATTCGTAAAATCGCGAAATTCGTTAAATAGGTTAAATTCGTTAAATAAATCCAATTCATTGGATAAATTAATGTAAATTTCATTATTGCATTTCATTGCTAAAATTATTTATTAATATCATTTCGTTATTGGATTATTATTATTTTTGTATTATTACTTATTATTTATTTCATTTTACTATTATTTCCTTATTACGATTTTCACAATTCTTATTACACGTAGAAAAATATCCTAATAATTCTTTTTAAGTCACACTGTTGATAAATTAAAGAGAATTTTTAGGATGTTAATGATTTTATTACTTACCTTAATATAATAAGTATAAAATAAAAGGAGAATTATTAATTTTTGATTATGAAATTATCTTAAATTTTCCAAATACTTAAATATATTCTGATTTAACAGAAAATGCATTAAAAAGCTTAAATGAGTGTCTCAAACATTTAACAATATAAATATTTCTATACAACTCTTTTGAAACATATTTGAGTCAAGATTTATATATTTATAAATACACACACACTAGCAGGTATACGCGTTTCTTAAAAGGGTAAATTGAAAAATGTAGCAATTGACATAGAGTTATAGCAATATTTTAAAGAGATAAAATTTAATTAATATTTACAAGTAATTAAGTTATTTTAAATAAACTGCAAATTAAACTCTAAGGAAAAAAATGATGCAGCAAATAAAATGGCGAATTCAAATAAATGAATAAATCTGAATAACCCAATATTTCCTAGGTTCATCTCTCAGTAAACTCTAAACACAAATATTTTTAAATATTATCCTTTGTGCGTTCTGGGAATTATTTCCGTGAAAGCTGTTCTTAGCTTATCTCTACTCAACGAAAGAAACATGCCTGTTAACTATGTCTAATAAATCAAATTCAGGTGGAAAAAAGCTGGTGAAGATTAAGAGGTCAATTTATGTTAAATCCCTTGAAAGTCAGAATGTTTCGTTGTCTATCAAACTTGTAACACTGAAGAAGCACATGTTCTACGTTTTCCTCGCCACCAATATCACAATATCCCTTGGAAGATGATTTTCGTAAAATACTTTTTTATAGGATCTCTACTTAAAGAAATAAACATGCATGCTAAATTTCAAGTTTGTAGGTCTAATAGTTCTCGAGATCTCATGATTAGTGAGTGAATGAGTATTGTTTCTCCTATATTTATCTCTATATATAGGAGGAATATATATAACCTTTTTTTTATATATAACCTCGCTTCACTCCAACACCGTTCAACCGGACACTATGAAAAAATGGAATGCACATGTATTATTTTGTGAAGAAGGTTTTGTGCTATTCACTTTGTTGCAGTTCCCACCAGGTGGCATTACACCATATCAACTTCTACATCGTTCAATCAATCGCCAAGTTTCCAACATGGTCACCAAAAATAATGCCAACTTGGCTCTATAGCCAACATTTCGCTGTTTCCGTTGAATCGTCATTATAATGTAAGGAACGGAATTGTTTACGAATATTACAATTTTAACGTAAAATAAACACAACAGAAAGTAATATTAACGTATTACACATTCAGATATAAATTATTTACACTATTTTACTCAAAACTTGTGACAATGGGTTACTTTTGTTGAGCAGATATCAGCTTAGGAAAGTGTTTTCAAAAATCGATCCACAAGAGTTACGGACGTTATAAATAAAAAAAAATCATTTTTATCAGCTATTAGATCTACAGACTTAAAATTTAACAAACATGATTTATTTTGTTCAGCTGAGATATAAAAAAAGCTATTTTTTTGTTTAATTCGCAATTCACGTAAAATTAACGGTTTGTCCTTCGATCTGTATTATTTAATTTTTCATTTCTCCCGTGCGAAGAACGGATATAACAACTTGTAGTTACATATAATATTTTTTGAATATTTACTACGGATTTAGTTGTACATCCTAGTTTGTATATTAATTAATTTCGTATATTTAAATTATAAACGCGTTAATAAACGTTATCGTTTTCAGTTGTTGTAAATCACAAGAAATTCACCGACATATAAGGATTAAACAAAACTGTTATTGGAAGAAATAACTTAAAAAGTATTACACTCTAGCGAGTATCATTAAAAATAACTTACTGCAAAATTCCACGAAATGATCTCCGTTGTAATAATGGGGTTTGATTCTAGTAAAAATGCATATAAAAATTTATCTGCAGCAGTTAAAAAAAAGGCCTTTTTTTTCCCATTGATAATTCTACTCGACAAAACTGCCACACTCTGTCCGAATCCAGGAGTGAGTAAGGTAGGTTACCCATTTCGTCTCCCTCCCAGAACTTGCGACTGTAACTCCGAGGATTCCGTAACTTGAAAATTCTGTGTTCAAATTCAACGCTTTAGTAGGTGCCACAGCCGCAACAAATCACAAACGCAAATATAATTAAAATATATTTATTCATGAAGTAACTAAATTTGAGGGTAGGAAGATCAACATTTGTGCTCTAATGATGAGATGATTTTTTAATTTTAGTATTAAAAAAATAGTGCATATTTTTCTGAATCTAAAAATGTATAACATTTATATGTTAATTGACAAAACAACCTTAAATATGAAGAAAAAAAAAGTATTTTACAAAAATATAAGCAAACGTTTAATCCCCCCCCCTTTTTCTCCAAAACATAGTTTTTTTCTTTTAGGTACACTTTAAAAAAATATTGCACTATATGGTTCCAAATTTTTTATACTTTTTTTACAGGATGCCTGTGCATATAGTGTACCTGTTTTTTTTTAGTCGAAGTAGTACATAGTTATTTAAAAAATTATTTTATGTGTGAAAAAAGGGAAAAATTAAAACTTTCAGAATAACAAATTTATAATATGTTTAAAGAAACTATCTAAATATTTTACTAATAAATTATAGTTTAAAAAAACTAAAAAACACTCTTTTATATTTAATTGAACTAAGTTATAACTTAATCTTTTAGTCGCCAAATTTGGAAATGGGATCTGAAATTAGTCGCCAGATGCGGGATGGGGTCTGAAAAGGGGAAATTGTTCATACTGATGATCCTGATCAGGACAATGGAACAATATTATTAAATTATAGAAATGTCATCGGTCCCAGACAAGTGAGCAAAATTTCGACTTTTAAAGTTGGTAAAAATTGAGTTCAAAGATTCCGTTACATACAAATGAAGCTTATAAAAGGGTGTTATAAAAATAGGTTCACTATATTTTGTGAATTGTTTTATATATGCGAAAAAAATACGTTACGTATTTAATAGATACTTTTTTTAAAAAATGGCACCTAAATACAAGCATGTTTTATGAGATCTCAAAAATTATGTCCAACTTAAATTAAACAGGAAAAAAATTCTTTAACTAATTTTTTTTTTGTATTTTTACAGAATGATCAAAAAATTGTTATTGGGATCACAAGAAAATCTAAGCTCTATTGGAAGTTCTGAAAGATATACGTCCCATAAACAAAGTCTTATTTTTGGCATTTTACTTTTTCGAACATGTCCTGGTACCCTTAAAAAGAATGTATGCAAATTGGAACTCGTAATAACTCTTTGGTGCAACCCCACTATTTCGAATGAATGAGGTTCTTTTAGGTTCTTTCTTCTAACAAAAAAACCGGAGTTGATAGAAACAAGCTCCGCAATACTTTTCGACTACTAGAGATTCTATTTACTATCACATATTATTCTTAACTCGACTTTATTTTAATTTGTGTAACCATTTTACATTATTATATCAAGTTTTTTATTTGTAAGAAAAGATGGTTGTTAAAATTAATGAAAATATAAAAGAAAACGCCCAACTTAGTTTCAAGGAGCAGACCCTCGCGAAATAACCAGTTAAAGTTTCTCAAGAAGTGAAGAAAAAACGGAAATTTGAGTTTATAGAAAGAAAAAAAAAAGATATTAAGAGTCTAAGAATTCAAACTCAGAGCAGTGAAAAGAAGGGGAAAAAATATATCCAAAGTTTCAGAAACCAAATTTAAAATCGGAAGAGAAATAAAAAATACAAAATTGAGAAGGAATTCGGATTCACTGAATATCACAACACAACATCACATGATTCAGTGAAATATTGCTTAAGGCTCGTGTCGGAATAAAAGAGATTGGACAAAAATTGAATGGTAAAGTGCCTGCTTACATTATTAACTATATAGAACTAATGATTCTGAGTGCGTATTTGTCTAATATATAAAATTTTCCTGTCACAGTGTTTGTAACCAAACTCCTCCGAAACGGCTAGACCGAATCTTATGAAATTTTGTGCGTATATTCAGTAGGTCTGAGAATAGGACGTAAACTATTTTTCATTCCGATATTGCAATTAGTTGAGAAGATATTAATTAAAAACCTTAAAACACCTGTGTGTTGTTTCGCTTGGCGTCGAAAATCGGTTTCGCGCCAGAAAAATACTAATCTGTCAGAGAAAAAAGAAAACCCAGACCCAGAGAAAAATTATAGGAAGATAAATACATCACTGTCATTTAGGGAAGTTGTAAATAATACATTTCTGTTGAGCTTTATTCCATGTAAAAGTGTTTTATGATATTTCGAAAAGCACTAATGTTTAAAGTATTATTCCGCCAAAATTTATTTATGTATCATCAATTTGCAGTGCTATAATTATTTATTCCCATTTTGTTCAAGATAGTTCTCACGTTCAGTTAATTAAGTGATCTCATATAAATCGATAGTTTTCAACACGTGTCACGAGCTCTCGCCAATAACAACTATTGTCTTTCCTGTATAAACCATTCCTGCATATTTTCAGATATTTTGAGTTCTTATTTATTTTTTATTAGTTTATTTATTATTAAACGCCAATTAATAAAACTGTAATACTCGGTGTGCTCAAAATTTTCGGGAATCGTTTTCAATGTAAAGAGAAATATATACGTATTTTATAATTGTGAAAGGTAGAAATAAAATAATAAAAGAACAGATACATTATCAGTATACTGTTTTCTAGCATTAAGTACTTCAATTTGATCTATTTGTGTGTTTTGTACAGTAAATAATGCCAGCAAGACGCAAAGGGTCTGATTTAAGCCGTCGAATTACTAAATCTACAGCCATGCGAAAAAGAAGAGCTCAAAGGACAGATGAACAAATCCAACAGGATAATGAAGATATGCGTGTGAATATAGCGCAGTTGTGTAAATCACAATCACAAGAGGTACGAGTTGAACAAAATCAACAAAGCCGATTAGAGCAAAGACAAGCGCGTCTATTCCTATTTGGCACACTCAGAGCATATGACCAACAACGCCAGCAAGTACATCGAGCATTTACATCCCATTCATTCCGTCTTCTAGCATTCGAGTATGAACCCAATGTTAAATATTACGCTCATTCGAATGTGACAATTGGTGCTATGGAATTTAATGCGCTTAAATTTAAAAATGAGCCAGCCGGGATGTGTTGCGCGTCAGGAAAAGTGCAACTACCGGAAATTGAAGCATCGCAACTGTGGCGTAATGTTGAAAAATTACAGCTGAAAGTAAATATGCGCGTTCAAATTCTTTAAGATCTATCCGCTGAAACATTCTCAAAACAACTGTTATATATCGGCGATTTAAAAGTAGCTTTACATAAAAATACTGGATGCATAAAATTGCCGACGGATTTCTGCACAATCGTTAACTCGCAAAATGCTCTCATTGACCAGATATTTCCCGATATACTCACACAATACTTGAATCATGAGTAGCTAGCAGAAAGAGCAATTTTGGCAGCAAAAAATGTAGATGTTAACGATTTGAATTTCAAGATACAGCAGTTGTTGCCAAGGGACTTAATGTCATACAAATCTATTGATACAGTTTACGATACCAACGAAGCTGTAAATTATCCAGCAGAGGTTTTGAACTCATTGGATTTGCCAGGCATGCCACCGTGCCATTTACAACAGAAGGTTGGATCTCCGGCTATTTTGTTTCGTAATTTGAGCCCACCACGGCTGTGCAATGGCATACGATTCGTCATTAAGAAATTGATGAAAAACGTTGTCGAAGCTAGCATTTTGAATCGCAAGTTCCGAGGAGAAGAGTATTACTACCACGAATCCCTATTATCCTCACAGATGTGCCAATTGAATTCCAACGGATTCAATTTCCAATTAGGTTGGCATTCGCAATGACAATCAATAAGTCTCAAGGCCAAACGATGTCTGTTTGTGGCTTAGATTTGGGCACACCATGTTTTTCACACGGACAATTATACGTGGCATGTTCTCGCGTGGGTAAACCATCTAGTTTGTTTGTGTTGGCTAAAGATGGACTCACTAAAAATATTGTACACTCCATTGCACTAAGAGACTGATAATGTTAATTTTTAATTTTTTTGAAATTTATTAGTTAAAATAATAAAAGAGTACAAAAAATTCTAAAAAGGAATGTTTGGTGCTTTTTTACTTTTTAAGCCGTCATCTTTCAAAGCGCATCATTCCTATTTCAGTCATATATCACATCCCCACACACTTACAATGAGTTAGTTATTTTTTATTTGGCTACCAAAATATTCATTAGAAATAATTTATTTGGCAAAACAACGTTTGCCGGGTCAGCTAGTATATATCTATATAAATAAATAAAATTGAAGTGTCTGTTTGTAATTTCAAATTAGCAGCTTTTTACTAAATGCATTTAAAGGTATATACGGTACTTATATCAAAAAATCAATTTTTAAAATTTTTGTCTGTCTGTTTGTTTGTTCCGGCTAATCTCGGAAACGGCTGGTGCGATTTTAAAAATTCTTTCACTAATGGAAAGCTACATTATCAGCGAGTAACATAAGGTACATTTTATCTCCATATTCCTACGGGAACGGAAACTATGCGGGTAAAACCGTGGGACTTTGCTTACTCCCCACCAAGTTGGCGCAAAACTATGCATTTGATCAATAATGGAAATTTTCTATATAAATAAATAAAATTGAAGTGTCTGTTTGTAATTTCAAATTAGCAGCTTTTTACTAAATGCATTTAAAGGTATATACGGTACTTACATCAAAAAATCAATTTTTGAAATTTTTGTCTGTCTGTCTGTTTGTTCCGGCTAATCTCGGAAACGGCTGGTGCGATTTTAAAAATTCTTTTAAAATAGATGTTTGTAAAAATGACCTCGCTTCACTCCAACACCGTTCAACCGATCACTAAGAGCAATGGCATGTATATGTATTTTTTTGTGGAGAAGGTGTTTGCGCTATCCTCTTTGTTGTAGCTCCTCACTAGGAAGCGCTACAGCATATAAACTTTTGCACCGTTCAATTCATCGCCAAGTTGCCAACATGGTTGCCAAAAATGAAGTCAACTTGGCTCTATCACCAACAATTCGCTATGTTTCCATTGAATCACCATTATCATTTAAGGAACGGCGTTGCTTGCGAATATTACACTTTTAATCTAAAATAAATACCACAGAAAGTCATATTAACGTATTAAACATCCAGCTATAAACTATTTACAGTATTTTGAACGTTCATTACACAAAACGTGTTACAATGTGTTACTTTTTCTGAGCAGAGATCAGCTTAGGAAAGTATTTACAAAAATCTATCCACAAGAAAGTTACGGGGTGTTATAAATAAAAAAAAACTCTTTTTATCAGTTATTAGATCTACAGACTTAAAATTTAACAAATATGATTTTTTTGTTCAATTGAGATGTGCAAAAAGCTTTTTTTTTGTTTAATTTGCTATACACGTAAAATTAACTCATTAGAAGCTTCTTTATCCTTCAATCTGTATTGTTTACTTATTCAGTTCACCCGTATTTACGGGTAAACTGACGGGTATACCAGGGACCGTAAACGGGTATACCAGCTAGAAATATATAAGGTATGTTCCAAAACTATCTGACCTTGAATTTTCCTCTCTACAGTAGAGATTCTAAACGGGCCATGTCGTCAGAAGGAGGTGACAGCTTAATGCGTATGTTTGAATTTTTCCCCATCGTTCCGTTTGTTTCCTGCAGACTATCGAGTAAAGTGCTGTTGTACGTATTCGTCGGATTTTTATTTTTCTAAAGATGAACAGAACGACTTGAGCAGAGATACTGCATCAAATTTTTTGTCAAAAGTTTGGTGATTTTCTAATTGAAATAATGCATAAGATTCAATAAGTATTTGGGGATGATGCTCTGGAGGTCACACAAATTAAGAAGGGGTTAAACCTATTCAAAAAGGGTCGCAAATCTGTTCAATTGACTAGTGTTCTGGGTGGCATAAACCGCTCGAAATTTATCTGTTGTTGAAAAGGTGGAAAATCTGATAGTGAAAGATTGTCATATAACCGTAAGACAGACTGCTGAACAAGTTGAAATCAGTGCAGGTTCTCCACATGCAACTTTGTGTGATCATGCACAGAGAGACTGTGAAATTGGTTCCCAAGCTTCTGGTAGTGGAACACAAAAACTACGTCATGCAGTTGCACAAGATCTACTGGACACTATCAACGCTGAACATTGATTCTTGTGACATCTGGCTGTTCCCGAATATGAAAATGCCATTGAAAGGATCCCGGTCTTTTTAGCAGTGGAAGGAATGCTTGGCTAATTGTGTGAAGGCGCAAGGGGAATACTTTGAAATTTATTGGGATCCTAATACCACAAATTAACTAAGATATTTTTATAGTCAAAGGTTGAATACTTTTTGCACATATCTTGCATTTTGAATATTGGCAACGGGTATTGTTTGGTTGTTGTTGTAATGAATTGCGTTTTGTAGAATCAGTTTCATTCATTTAAATTTTAATAGCATTAATAAGCTATTGTTTTATTGTTTTTTAAAGCTGTTTGTTTAAATAAATCATCAGAAAACCACAAATACACCTCCATATATATATATGTATGTATGTATTAAGTTGAAAATGATTAAACATATTGTAGAAAAATTGCTTACATGAAAATAATCTAACATACAGCATGTTTTCTCTAAATACCCATAGAAGTGCGGAATGGTTTCAAATACAATTTAGAGCACATATGCATTAAAACCATGTTGTTCTTAATTTTTCAAAAGGAAGGATTCGTTGAGAAAATTTATCTTAAAAATTAATTAACTCATTCTTACGATTTAATTCTCTTCGTGAACTCTACTAACAGAAAAATCAACTTTATACATCAACAATGATGATTGCGAAACTCAGTAAATGTTTCTTTTGACGATTATAACTTTGTTAGAACCATAATACGAGCATAAAAGATATCCAATTAGTTCCAATGGAGATAAAACGGAAAAGCTAACAAGATATGAGCCTCTGGCAAGAAAATATCAAGGGTTTCTTGATAGGAGAAAGTACCGAAGTACTATTTATTGCAACTGAAGAATATATATGTATATACTTATGTTACTTTTAGCCGATAGGGTCGTTTATTTAAAAATTACAAATATATTCTGAGAGAAATACATGGCAACGCTTGATCTAAAATCACGAATATTAGCGAAGATAAATTGTTTGATCCCACTATTCTCTTTCTATTTATCTTAAATAAACCGAGTATATTCAAGTTTGTATCTGTTGATGGAATCCATAAGAATTCCAAATAATTTCAGTGTTTAAATAAAATAGCTGCTGGGGGGTTGTTAGACATTATATTAAATGCATCATAAATGAAATAATTTATTTGTTTGTTACGTTTTTAAGCGGCATTGGAATTCAGACAAAAGAGGCTTCAGAACTTTTCTCGAATTTCTCTGAATTAAACTTTAGTAACCGAATAAAGTAGTTAAAAATGAAATGCTTGAAAAATTCAATCATATAACATGCAAATTTTGATTAAAATACAATTTCACTACTTAGTAGGATTCAAAAGTTCCCTATAACTTAAAATATATTACTAATTAAGCTAATAAAACACACCCTTCTTCTAAACAACACCCTTGAGCAACAACACACTTTTGCCATCTCTTGTTAAGGTAATCGAAACATTTCTGGAATCCATTTTTAGCCATGTCCTTTAATTGAGCCTGCGTTGCACTTTTAACTTCATCTGCAGATTGAAATCGACGACGACCTTGCAAGTGACGGGCCAGTTCAAGAAATATTCAAAATTGTTTCAGGGAGCAAAATCATGGGAGTAAAAGAAGGATGTATCAAAACAGTTGTTTTCATTTTCACCCCATCGTAGTTTGAAGCATGTTCTTACGTACCACCGCAGAAAACGTTTCAATGTTTTCAGTGGTGTAGGAAGTGTGTGGATGTCCAGAGCTTTCGTCGTCTTTGACACTTTCCCTGCCTTCTCTGAAACGTCGATTCCAATCAAAGTCTTGCGTTTGTGACAATATATCACTGTCTTAAACAAGTTTCAAGATTTCAGAAGTCACCGCAGCACTCTTTTCCAAGCCAAAACAAAATTTGATATTATTTTCTGCTCAACAAACGTAATTTCTTTCAACCACCGACTACTAAATGCATCCACCCACAAATTACGATACCGTGGCAAGCCACTGACCACGTGATTTGGGGAAAATATTTTTAGAAATGGGGAGGAATGCAGTGACACAGAAATGTTATCGTTGTCGCTCTACTGCAAAAACATTTCAATTTACAGGCTCAGTCCAGGAACTTTTGAATCCTACCTCATATAGATAAAAATATTAACTGAATTCAAAGCAAATTTCTTCCACTTCAAAGTAAATTGAAATTTTCTGAATTTCTTTCTCTGGTTTAATTGACATGTAATTTATTATAAATTATATGTAAAAAAAACGTAATTTACATATATTATTGCTATCGTTAAAGCATTTGTACTGAATCGCACATATTTATACAAGTATGCTAGGAACAAATTTTCAATCAAATCGCTCTTGTACTAGGCAATTTGAAAAAAATCAAATTTGCTTATAGAACATTTTTAGTAACATGTATTGCATTCAAAATTAACTTGAATCGGTACCGCCTAGATAGGATAGTGGTAAGGGAACTTATTGCTGTGCCGAAAGGTTGGGGTTCGAATCCAAGAGAAGGCAAGAATGTTTATAAACTTATAGTGCTTGTATGGCGTGAGACACTTTCAATATTAGGCGAGCCGAAAGCCCTATCGAAAGGTTTGTGGTCAGGGAAAATGGGTGGTAGACCTCCCCCATGACCTCTCACATGATGCTCTCCCTCAAAATTGGGGTAGAATTGAGTGAATTTGTTTTTTCACCTGCATGATGTTTTAAATCTTCTGCCAAACTATAGACGTAATTCAACCCCATTGTTAGGAAGAATTTCGCTGTCCTCGATTTGTAATCATTACATTCAATGCCACTCAAAATCTTACCTTCGCAAGATTGTGTGTTGATGATTGAAGTTTCAGAGAAGGCAGGGGAAGTATCAAAAACGACAAACGTTTTGAACTTCCACAGACTTCCCACACGACTGGAAACATTGAAAAGTTTTCTGCGGTGGTTCGTAAGAGCATGCTACGAGCAACGACGAGGTGAAAACGCAAAAACAAATGTTTTACCACATCCTTCTTACTCCCCTGATTTCGTCCCCTGAAACTTCAGAATATGTCTTGAAGTTGCACATCTCTTGCTGGGTCATCGACTTCAATCTGTAGATGAAGTTAAAAGTGCGTCTCAGGCTGAATTAAAGGACATGGCTAAAAATGGATTCCAGAAATGTTCCAATGAACTTTACAAGCGATGATAAAAGTGTGTTGTTGCTCAAGGGTCTTATTTCGAATTACGATGTGTTTTATTAGTTTAATCGGTAATATATTTTAAGGTATCGACTTCCCTAAAATTGAGATTTTTGTCAAAAAGTGACATTTTTTTTTATGATTTTATCTTACAGACCTGTTTTATTACCTTTATAAAAATACCAAGTTTATTAGTTTCCATTCGCTATAACAAAAACTACAAGTGTTTCAGTAAAAGCAGATGCCATTACTTTAAGCGACATGTCATACTTAACGCGCTTTACTCCATATGTGAGTGTGTGTTTTTTTTTAAATGTTCAAACGGAGACAGCGATTGCTGAAAAAAGTTTTGAAAATAATTAACTGACATTTTTTGTGTGTATTCGGTATAATAGCAGAAATGTTTTAACCTTCAGATTTATCAACAACTGTTCTATTACAAAATTTACAGTCCTTTATGTGAATATAATCACTGTTTTTTAAGCGACTTCATATAATAACTAATATAAAAAGCTCTAGTTTTTGTAAAAATTAAAATATTTCTTATCTTGATACTCATTTCAAAAATAAATAACATAGCAACACATCAGAATATAAAAATTGAACATTTTTTCGTAAACTTTTGGTACAAAATGGGTCGCGTTTATGTTATTTTTTGTCAAATTTTACCCATTTTTGTACCAAATTTTTTTTTATGTTCTTAATTTTAGCATGTATTTTTTTTAAAATGTACTAAACAAATCTAAAAACAACAAAAAAAAAATCCCCTCATCTCCATCTTTTTAAAAAATTTGTTGGAATTAGTCGGATATTCTATGTTATAGACTTAGTCCGGAGACTTTTGAATCGTACTACATATACATATAAAGCGTATTAAAAAACACGTCGAGTATAAAATCTAAAACAACTTCTTTTTAAGGTAACTGACAACGTTCGAAACCGAGATTTTGAAAAAAACTAATCAATGGTTAATTTTTTTTTAGTGTAAGTTGAATTATCGAATATGCGCATAAAATTGTTTTACGATTATTGTTACAATAAAAAAATATTTAAATTTAACTTTTGGGCTAGAGAAATAAAGGAGGAGTGACTTATTTTCAAAACATTTCATAAAAAAGGCTTGATTATAATAATATTTTATCTGTATATAGCAAGGAATTCTGAAAAGTTTTGAAATATTCGCTTTATTTTCAGAGTTACGATTAATTGAAATAATAACGGGTGTTTTTAGTTAAAATTCCTCTACTCTGATGTCATAAAATTCAAATAAATTAGGAATAAATACACTTCTAAAATATATATTTCAAAATAATTCTCCATTCACTGGACAGAAGTATTTAGCTATATATAGGCAATACTTTGTTATTATAAAGTAATTTTTCATGAAATGAGAATGTTTTGAAAATTATCCATTTTTTCTTTATTTCTTGCAGAAAAACTGCATTTAAATATTCGTTTTCTCGTAATAATATTCTTAAAACAATTTGATGCTCAAATTCTAATTCAATTGACACTAAAATATAAAAAACTAACCATTCATATGCTTTTTCAAACTCACAATTTCAAACTTAGTCAATTACCTTAAATCCCCTTCGGTAGATCTGTCGAAGTATGAGCTACCGTTCTCGAAGTTTATTTCGATAGTTCTTAAAAGATCTAAGACAGTTCTTAACAAACTTTCAATATTTAAGACCCTATATTCATTTATAATTTTCATCGCCCCCTCTCTCCATTCAATAACAATATATTGAATTCAATAATACTATATTTTGCCGCAAAATGAGTGATACGACTTAAACGTCTTAAGTGCCACTGGCGTATATAAACATCTTTCTCAGACAAAATGTTAAGGTAACTGGGACGTCTGCGACAAGGAAAAATGAACTTTTTTTACAGCAAATTAAAATGGCTCTCCCTTACTTAAATTAAAAGCAATGGAATTAAAATTTTTACGTTGAATTATCTGTATATTTGTGTACCTGTTAATGTAAAAAATTCTATTTTAAATCACAAACAAATCTGACTATGTAATAAATTATCAATAACTACCTTTTCATTTTCTAGGCATGTTTTACATTTAGGAACACTTGAATAAAATCCACTGCATATATCGTTTTAAAACTTTTTTCAGAGTATTTGCAAATATAACTATATCCATAGAAGGAATGAAATGAAATTTAAAAAAATAAATTTATAGAAATTTTAAATTTAGTGATTCAAATTCTCTTTCAATTCCATGCAGATATTGTGCTGATATTCACAAATATCAGATATCATGCGGATATCTGGTATTTGTGAATGTTTATTTGAAAACGAATTCATTCACTTTATTAAAATTTGTGAATTTTGTATTATGCAAAATATCAGCACCATAGGTAAAGTAGAATTTGCACAAAGTGCACCGGAATCACCAAAAAAATGCATTTTGAGAAAACTGCAAACAAAGATATTACTTGTGATTTGTAAAATAACATTTTTTAATACAATATAAAGCCATACCATAATTAATTGGACTATTTTACATCATTTTTCAGTTTTTAAACTGTAAATTCAAAATTCTAGATTATTTAGAGGTCTTTTTTAATTTCTCTTTCCTTACATCATCAATACGTGTTATCAAGGAATCACACCAGCTTCCATTTAAAATACCAAAGTTTTATATCTATAAGTTAGTATTTGTACCTCACTTTGAACGTCGTCATTACAGGATATTATAGAATTCCTTATACATATTTTTATTGTTTTAAAAATACACAAAGAAAATGTTTTTGATGAATTTAAAGAGTTAATTTGATATCTGGTTTAAATGAAACTCTGTTTTTAAATATTAAAACAAAAACTGTTTTTGTACCCATACATGTGAATATTTATTTATTTTAAAGTAAAAAACAACAGTTACAAATGCATAGAGTTATTTATGGGTACTCAAATGTTAAAAATAAGCATTTAAGAAAAATTAAATGTCTATTTTACAAACTATGTAATTAATGTAGGATAATCCTCAAGATCCACTTTGTACTATATTCACTTGATTTTTAATTTAAGAACTACACTGTATATTTACAAATGCAAACTATACATAAATAACTTTAAGAAAATTTTCTCTTAAAATTTTGTAATTAATCGTTTAAATTTTTCTTAATTTTTTCTAATAAAATATAGAATTTTTATTAAATTTGAACATGCAATATAGAAAAATTACATTATTCGTATAGAAAAATTTGTATTTTACAATGCATATAATATAAAAAAGGAATTTCGAAAAAAGTGTACCCTTGAAATTATAAGTACATCACATTTGTTTTCAATTTTAAAATTAAATTTTCTAGCGTTCTATTTATCTAATTCTCATAATTAATGCATTTACAAATACAGCAAAGTGCCCTCGAATTTTTTAAAAATAAAATAATAATAATGCAAATGTGAAGCATTGTCATGTCCCAATTACCTTAATTGTCCCTAATGTACACTGGTGTCCAAAAGTTAAGCATAAATCGTAAAATGCGAAAAACATGGTGTAAATATTCGAAAAATTATTCCAAATTTCTTGCGGATATTAATTGGGTGAAGAAGAAACATTGGGTTTATGCAAAACTTTTCAGTCGACTACGTCCTGCGCGAAATACCGGCGCATGTCGGAACGTGGAGAAATTGATTCATGCAGCTTAGGCAGTACAGACAAGTTTCGTGCAGCTGCTGTGCGAAGGAACGTTGTTAAACATCAAACAAGGTGAGTGATGGCACAAAGACGTCAATTGGACATGTTTACGAAAGGAAGAATCGTTGGAATGCTGGAATCCTCACGATCGCAAACCGAAGTGTCTCGAATTCTGAATGTGGACCAGTCTGTGATCTGAAGACTGTGGCAGAGGTTTCAAAGAACGGGAGATGTTACCCGACAACCAGTATCAGGTCGACCAAGAGTCACAACCCCTCGCCAAGACCGATATCTGGTAATAAGTGCGCGACATCAGAGGGGCAGTACTGCCAGAGCACTGGGTTCGGCGCTCACAGTCGCCACCGGAATACGAATTTCGAGACAAACTGTTTACAGAAGACTCAATCATGCTGGCCTGTATGCCAGAAGACCAGCAGTTTGCATTCCCCTCCCGTCAGCGCATAAACGCGCTCGTCTGAACTTGAGTTTGAAACATCAACATTGGAGTGTGGGAGAGTGGGCCAAAGTGATGTTCAGTGACGAGTCCCGGTTTAGTCTGAGTAGTGATTCTCGGCGGGTAACGATATGGAGAGAACGTGGAACACGTTTTGAACCAAGAAACATAACGGAAAGACATCATTTTCCATCAAGGGGAGTAATGGTATGGGCAGGCATCATGATGGACGGCCGCACAGACCTCCATTTCTTTGACACGGGGTCTGTGACTGCTCAAAGATACAAAGACGAAGTTCTTGAGCCTTATGTTCGCTTGTTTCGAGGTGCTGTCGGTCTTGACTTCATATTCATGGATGATAATGCGCCATGTCACCGAGCGATGCTGATTGATGACTTCCTTGAAATGGAAAGCATCCAGCGCATGTCATGGCCTGCGAACTCCCCTGATTTAAATCCTATCGAGCATGTATGGGATATGCTCGGGAGACAAATTGCAGCCCTTTCGCACCCACCAAGCTCCATTACAGAACTGAAGAGAGCTCTCCAAGAAGCTTGGAACCGTTTGAGTCCACAATTCATTCATCATCTCACAGCAGGTATGGTAAATCGCTGTGCAGCGTGCCTGGCTGTCAGAGGTGACCACACGCTTTATTAAACTGCAGCATCAATATTTTATTTAATATTTTCTTTCATTTTTTCATTAAAGTGTGATTCCTTGGTACGCTCAGTTTTCTTTCAAACTGCTACTTTGGATAATAAAATTAATTAGTATCATTCTTTTGATTTGGTTCCATATTGAAGTAAAACTTCTTTGCAAACGGGAGTGATTGGGAAATTTGCCCAGTTTTGCGTAACAGTGAAAAAGCGAACGGAAGTAGTGATTCCCCATCCCCCCTAAACGTCTCCATGGTGAGGAGATAGCGAGCGGAAGAAAAAAGAGCGAGTGGTGGGGTTACACTACATGACTTGCGTCATATCCGTGAAAAAGTATGACGATTGTTAAGGGGGTATGGCGTGGGACATCTTGATGTTTGGACTAAAGGCACTTAGGTATTGGAGATATTAAGTGAGTATGCTACTCGTAACGAACTCGTGTGATGTATTTTCGTAGTTTTTATGTAATAAAAGTGCCTTTTTCAACGAATAAACGCACCCAAAATATTACCATTATATGGCTCTTCCTGTTACGGGAGTGTCTGGGGCATTGTGTACATGTCACTAACGTTCGCGCCAGAATTGCTATGGATAGCGTCTTGTAAACAAACACAGTGACTTCTATGAGTGATGCATGAAGTTTATATTATTGATATTATTAATTCTTATTTCCATTGAATCAAAATTAATTCTGGTCAGAATGCCTGGAACAAATGCCAAAAGAGGAAAAAAGTTTCATGAAATTGAAAAAAAAGCAGCAAGTCCAGGCGAAAGTCTATATATCACCAGGTAGTTCTGTCGCAGCTTTTATCATCTTTATCCATACAGTTTTAGAGCTGTACCCATCAGAGACTGCTGCAATCATTTGATCCAATGATGATTAAAAGCCGATTATCTTAACTGGAGACTTTAATGTTAATTTTGCTTCAGAAGAATCAAAGCCACCCTTTGAATTCTCGAAACAGACACTGAATTTGACAATGAATACTGATTCTAGAGAAGGAAAAACAATATACGGAACCACGATTGATGCAGTTTTCTCACATTTTCTTGATTGACTACAATCGAGGATTTTTATATCCTACTTTAGTTACCACATACCTATTGTGTCTTTCTTGGAAAATGATGATGCAAAAAATTGAATAAAAATATTTTTATACAATAAATGAAGTTTATAACCGATACTCAAAAATAACTCCGGCGGCTAGCTCAAATAATTTTAATTGGTGGTACATTCTAATTGAGCACGGTTACAATTACATAAAACAGGGGGAAAATATACAAATAATAAGGGGTTTGCGCGGGAGGACATTGGCACATCCTTTCTTCCCCGAGGTGGAAGGCTGACTGGTTAAGTGTCCACATGGCCAGAAGAGGGCGCTCTATTACCATTCGTTACACTCCCCCTCTGGTTCCTAGGTATCGTCCTCGATGAGGAACCAGCAGAGTTGTCTTTCCTGGGTCTTCCCCTTTTTCTGAGAGGCATCACTGGAGTGGCTTCCTTGTCCATGCATGGACGAAGAGCAGATGAATGATAAGGTCCCAGAACCTCATGTGGGTTGTTTGGATTTTCCACTTCATAAGTCGTCGGAGAGCGTTGAGTCACAACAATATAAGGTCCATCTCTTTTAGGCATGAATTTAGCGGTTTTCTTCTGGGCAGCATTGCTAAGGGGGTGAAGGGTTACCCAGACCTTATCACCTGGATGATACAAGGGACCAGGACGATGTCTTTTATCATAGAAAGCCTTTCGCTGATCTTGTTTCTCTTCAATTCTTGGTTTTGGAATCAAAACAACGGAGAGGCGTACGGAGATTCACATTCTACTACGATGCCTTGTTGCAGCAAATAATCTAGCTCTTTCTTCAACAGCTCCTTCCTGGCTGGCTTCATCCGGTAGGGAGGCACTGAAATTGGTGGGTTGTTTTCAGTGTTGATGCTATGTTCGATAAATGGAGTAGCTTCTCCCCCTACTTCGAAGATAAATGATGATTTTTAAGCAAGCTATCAAGTTCCACACGCTGAGAACCAGGGAGTTCTTGTCCTTCATCTTCCCGTAATTGACAGTTTTTTATCGCCACAGGAAGTACATTAACAGATGTACTCTGGTAAGGCGTTACGAAATTGTACGATTTTCGGGAATCGTCACAAAAATTCCAACAGTTCTTTCTGAAATTTAGTACTATTCCAGCATTTTTGAGAAAGTCAACTCCAAGTAGAGTGGAGTTGTTTTTGGCATCAGGCAAAATAATGAAGGGGTTTAAACTTTCTGCCTTCCAGAAGGACGTTTGAAATGTACGTAGAACTTCTTTCTGAGTAACGATTCCATCAGCTAAGGATAGAGATATGACTGTCTTCTCAAAAGCAGCTCCTTGTTGCAGAAGGATACTGTAAAGAGTTTCTCCTGCAATCGAATGACTTGCACCACTGTCCGCAAATGCAGTTCCTGAGACTCCATTTATGCTGATCCTGAGTACAGCATTTCTGTTGGAAGGAGAGAGACTGTTAACTTCGCAGAATTCCAAAGTGAGCTGGATCACCCTTTGAAGGATTGCAGTCAGGACATTTTGACTTGATGTAACCGGGCTTTCCACATCCATAGCAGGACAAGGAGTTCGGCTTTCAAATTGCGAATGCCCTCCAAATGGTTTTCTTGGTGCTTCCTTTGCCTTATCCCTCGTTCTTATACTGCTTTCTTTATTTGTTTTTGAGGGGAAATAAGTTCTTCCTACGTCTGGTAAAACTTTATGTTTCGACGTCTTACCTCGAGCAATTTCATAATCGTCTAATTTTTGTACTAGCTCAGATGAGCTTTTAATATCTCCCCAGATATCCACGAAATGTTCTTAACGTCCCTCGAAACTCTTCTCTTAAGCTGATCGGTAAGAACCAAATCCTTAAGGGAGTTAAAGTCTTTCACTTCTAGGCTATGTAGCCATTCTTCTAAGAATTGTTTAGCTCATACGCGAAGTCCTTCCACAGAGCTTCGGGTTGTTTTTGATGAGTACTGAACTTAATTCGAAACGATTCAGCACTTAACTTGAATCTTTGGAGCAGCACTTGCTTAATGTGCTGGTAATTTCTTAATTTCTCTTTAGGTTCCCGCAAGATAATATTGGAAATATCAATAGGTAACATAGGTAGAAGGTGTGTTATATAATCGACTTCTCCTATGTTAACTTGCTCACACTGTCTTTCAAATATTTTTAGATAGGTGGAAATGTCTGAAGTTTCCACAAATCTGGGTATGAGGTGCTGGATATTTATTTTCTCTGCGGCAGCACTAGTGTTAGTTGAAGAAGTAGCAGTCATGCTTAACTTCATGCGTTCTAGTTCTAAATTCAGTTCGTCTCGTTTTCGTTTGTATTCATTTTCCTCCTTCTCCTCACGTTCTGCCTGAACCCTTGTGTTAATAATTGTTTCTAGAAGAGTTTTAGTAAACTGTTCATCATAGTCTTCCGAAGTTATGATTAAATTTTTAAAAATCTATTATTCTCATTATTTCTCCTACTTCGAGGCCCAATTCTGTAGCTAGTGTTTTTAAGTCCTCTTTGCGCGCTTTAGCAAGATACGCCATTGTTTTTAACTTTTGAGGGAAAAAAAGGGTCAATTATAAAATCCGACAGCCACAAATTAAATGCAGTTAATTTAGTTTTAAAATAGTTAACCTTTATAATTGAGCATCAACTAATCCCTAAAATAATAAGAATTGGATACTATTAGAACCCAATACTATTAAAAAATATATTATTATAGATGTATGACAGGATACAAAATAATCTAAACTTCGAAAACAAAATGAAAATTCAGATAAACAGAAATTCTGATGCACTTAACCAAAACAACATATAAACTATTCCTTTGAAGGTATAAAAATACTGTTTTGTAGATATTTGACTGAAATTTAGCTTTGAAAGTAAAAATAATTCATATACAGTGGGTACAAAAAGTATTTGCACACATACATTTTTGTTCACAATTTATAAGAAAATGCATTAAGAAATACAAAAATTGGCATTTTAAAAATAAAATAAGCCTATTCATTTAAATTAATTACAAAAAATACACAATAATATTAATAAAAAACATTTTTTGCAACAATATTAAAATATCTTATGTCAAAAAAGTATTTGCACACTCAACTCAACTTTAGCAAATTTGCATTTTTTTGCTAATTATATTTGACAGTCATCCCGCAGTAAATAACATACGTAAGACTACTATAAAAGGAGGTATTGTCGAAACTTTATCAGTTGATTGTCGATTTCAAATTGTTATGGCACCTAAGAAATCTGAATTGCCGGTTTCGTTGCGAGAAAAAATTGTTTCTCTACGTGAAAATGACCTAAGTTATCGAGAAATAGGTAAAACAGTAAATCTTTGCTTCTCTACTGTTCGGTATGTTATAAAACGTCATAAAGAAAGATGATCTACATCAAATAACTTGCGCTCTGGATGCCCAAAAAAACTTTCACTGCGAATTAAGCGAAAAATCATAAGAGAAGAATCGAAAAATCCATTTGTTAGTGCAGTTACATTAGCCAATGATGTCGCTTCAACATCTGGAGCTCAAATCTGTGCCCAAAGTGTTCGAAATGTCCTGCATGATGCACAAATCTATGGGAGATCTCCAAGGAACAAACCTTTCATGGCTGAACGAAATAGACTGAAGAGACTTGAATTCGCTATGGAATATATCAATAAGCCAATTGATTTCTGGAAAAATGTCACATTCTCCGACGAGAGTAAGTTCAATATCTTTAAATCAGATGTCAGAAAATTAGTTTGGAGAAAACCTTGTACTGCTTTTCATACCAAAAATGTGTGTTACCTACAGTTAAACATGGAGGAGGTTCTGTTATGATTTGGGGGTGCATGGCTAGCAAAGGAGTTGGTAATTTGTGTTTCATTGATGGGAATATGACAGCTCGAACCTATATTGATGTGTTGCGAGATAACTTGCCACAAAGTGCAATAAAATTGGGTATCAGTAATTCGTACTATTTTCCGCAAGACAATGATCCCAAGCACACTGCCTGTATAACCACGTATGTGGTTGCTTTATCATGTACCCAGAAAACTTGCCACTCCACCACAATCATCAGACTTAAATCCTTTGGAAAATTTGTGGAATTCTGTGGATTTAAAAATAAGAAAAAGGAAGATTTCAAGCAAATCTGCCCTTAAACAATCCCTTATTGAATAGTGGTCGAATACTGACCCTATTGTTACAGAAAATTTAATTAAATCAATGCCAGCAAGATTACAAGCAGTAATAGATGCTAAAGGAATGCATACTAAATATTAGTTATTTGAAATTTGCTTAAATATTTTATTTCTTTTGTATTCATGTAGGTGTGCAAATACTTTTTTGACACGAGATATTTTAATTTTGTTACAAAAAGCATTGTTATTTATATTATTGTAGTTTTTCTCTTTGTTTTGGATTATTAAACTTATTCTGATTTGGCAATACCAATTTTTTTTATTTCTTAATGCTTCTTTTTATGAATTGCAAACAAAAATGTAGGTGTGCAAATACTTTTTTTACCCACTGTATAAAAGAAATTCTGATGAAATTCAAAGTCAAAACAAAACCTATGCATGAATCTTTTGAATAAAAAATAAAAATACTTTTCTACTATTCTTTGTTAACAAAAAAAAATAAATAAATAATTTCTTTCATTCAAATTCGCATATATTTTATATATGACCAAAATTCTTTAATATAGTTGAAAATAAAACACAATTACATAACACTAAAATTCAATAAAAAAAACACATGCAATTATAATACTAAATAGGAAATATCAATTTCCGGGACACTCTGGCGTCATAAGTAACTTAAAGAGTCAACAAAAAAAAAAGTGAAAAATATCGAGGATAAAAAAATTTTACAAAACGAACAGCGGATGCTGAATTCCGAGTTTCCAAGTAAAATGAACAAGAGAAAAAAAAAGAGGGCAAGGGTGAGAGACAGAAAATCAAAGGGAGGGGGATCCTTAGTAACAAACGTCTTGTTCGTGAACGAAAACAAGCAGTGAAAGCTCAAGGTCAGAAGTGGGGGTAAGAAGTTCCCCAAACAAGTACACTAATAGTCATAAATCACAGGAAATGAGAAAAATGAACAAAAGTAGAAAGAGTTTCCTTACTAGGGAAAAGAATTACTCAAATAAAATATGACTAATAAATCATGCTTATTATATATTTATACCATAAAATATAAAAACACAAGTAAAATTCAATAAAAGATCAAAATGAATCAGGAACAAAACAAACTAAAAGAAAACTTAGCTGATGCTCCGTGAAGACGAATGCAATCCAAAGTTTCTAATTTCCCGGTAGGAAATATAAATTTTCTAGTAATCCGAAAATTTCTTCGTAGCCGTAGCTACAATTTCAGAAACTACCTTTTTTTAAACTTCTTCATGAACTAGCAGTTCAGAATATTGAAGATAACTTTGTTAGACTAGTAGTCATATTAAAATTAAATAATTATTCGGGCCGTAAGTTGGGCGACATTTTTAACCCATACTCAAAAATAACTCCGGCGGCTAGCTCAAATAATTTTAATTGGTGGTACACTCTAATTGAGCACGGTTACAATAACATAAAACAGGGGGGAAATATACAAATATTAAGGGGTTTGCGCGGGTGGACCTTGCACATCCTTCCTTCCCCGAGGTGGCAGGCTGACTGGTTAAGTGTCCACATGGCCAGAAGAGGGCACTCTATTACCATTCGTTACATCTATATATAATTTGAATTTTTTTTTTTTTTTTTATATATTATAATACTTACAAAATATATTTCATTAATTTTTTTATATGTCAATTTCTGTTTTCATAAAATAAAAATATGTATGAATTGTTAATTTTTGACAAACGTTCATAAATATTTACAGTTTCTTTTGGAGATTATGGTATTACGGAATACATTGTTACATTAATCGGGGTTCGAGGATTTTATGCAAATCAGTCGAAAAGAACAAGGCAGTTCTTTAAGAGCGATGAGAATTTACTGTCTAAAATCAATGATTGAAATACAGGATTCAGCAGCAAAATTCGCAGAATAAATATCAAAAGGTCTCCACACTTTCTACAGCGCTAAGATACAACTATCAGTGTTTAAAATACACGTATGCAGAAGATTATTCACAAACACCGCTCGTTCTATTCAACAGCTTGACTAGTCGTCTCTTCATGGTAAAAACAATGCCACTAATCGCTAGTCAAAACAATACTAACTGATCGTTGGTCAAAACAAGACTGACTCCTTTTCAGTGAGCATCTCTCTATTTATAAGCCTCGCGGATTCTTCGAGAAATATCCGCTTGCGTAATAGATCCTGAAATTAGTGGATTTCTCCACAAATTTTCAGAGGGCTCCGAATTCGCCATAAATGATCGCCAACATGGTAGCCATGTCCTCAAATTGATCGCCAAAAATTGGGACGGCGTTGCTCACGAATATTACAATTTTAACATAAATTGTAATATAACTTATAAATGCATTACACATCCAAATACAGATAATTTATACTATTTTATATAAAATTCGTAACAATATTTATAAATTCCTGTAGCGAAGTAAAATAAATAAAAAGCATAAAGTGTTCTATCTTACAATAGCACACTATGATTGGTATAATCAAATTTCCCACTAAAATAAAGGCTTAAAAAAGGCTTAATCAAAGTAATATTATCTTGTTAAATGAATTTATTTTCTTTAAATCAACCCCAAATATTTTTATATCAAAATATATAAAAAAATATTTTAATCTGTGGTAATATGTTGAAAAAGGTTTTAATATATATTGTAATATTTTTTTTTGTATCAAAAATTATTTTTTGATACATTACTATTATTAGGAAAAGTGTCTTTATTAATAGTTATGCAACAATTGAAAAAATACTTATTCTAAAGTGTGTTTCACAAATCATTTTAAATTTGTTACTTTTTGAGTAAGAAATTGGTGAAATTTCCATTAATAAAATAAAAATACCCAGTTTTGTTTCCCTTTAGTTTGTCTACTAACATTTTAGTCCAGCATTTCGAATGTGGAATATTCTCAAGGCGCCATTTTCTAAATTGGAATAGGGGGAGCATGTTGCTTCTGAAAGTAAATGGAATTGCACCAGCTGTTAATTTTCTCACTCTTGAAACAATAGTCTTTGGAGATTTGGAATCCATTTAATTGTACGTGGTTTGTAAAGGTTAAACGGATTCTTCGAAATTTGTAGTTTATAGGATTTGGTCTGCAAAAATCTTTGGAAATTTGGAATGGTGATGAACACAAATGAAATTAATTGTTAAGCGCGGAGAAGATATTACAGATGGAATTAAGCTTGAATGAAAATTAAATATTTATTTGTAATCGTACAAACTAAATATAGAAAGGAAAATATGTAGGAAAAGAGAGAGAGAGTGTGAATATAGAGTAAACAGAGTGAAGTATTTTGCTTAAAACTATTCAATATAAAATAAAACTGTTTGAAATTTTTTACAGTTTTCTTCAATTAATACAAAAATAACATTTTGCTAAAAGTACACAAAAATTATGAAACCCGCCAGTTTGTTATTTTCTCTGCAGCAATATTCTTCTTGTGGGAAAATTGTGGTTTACGGGAAAAATTTGCTTCCCAGCGGGAGCTTAAGAATAAAATTATGACAGCAGAAAAAAAATGTTACCAGGGTCACCAGATCGGTGATTTTTTCGTTCTTTGCATCAAATTTGGGCGAATACGATATCACCAAGGAATCAACGAGAAGGTCGTGGGATAGATCCTTCTAGAAATTACCATGAGTCTATATTAAGTACTTTTGAAGCAATGGTCAGGGCAATTCAGAAGAGAGTTTAGTTGATATCTCAGAACTTTTTGTGCGTTGACTACAACAAGAAATTGAGATTTTGTCTGTCAGAGTTCCTGCTAGTGAAACTGTTCCAGAGAGCTGTTTATGAAACGTTGCAAGGATTACTTATAACGAGAGCGTTTTGTATTATTGTAAATGATCTGTTATAATACTTCTTTGTGTATATACTTCGATTTATCTTCATGTAGTCCTCTGCTTGTCCTTATCCAGTGATAAAGCTGCTATTATTTAAAAAATTGGAGTAGTCAGCTGCTTTTCCACAATGCAAATTTGCAACCGTATAGAGAAAGAGTTAGCAAAGCGGTTTTAAAAAAGTATGCCTCAAAAGTTCAGAAGAGCGGTTAATATTAAATCGCAAATTTTGTTAAATTTTAGCGCAATTGAATGTATTCTGAAAACGTAAAATATATTTAATCGGCTTTAAAATAAAAATTTCAAAGCGGGTTTTTTTCCCCTCAATAGGTTAAAAGTATAATGCAAAAGTTATTTCATTGTGATGTACAATTTTTCCATTTGCAATGTTTTAACAGTAATACGTTGAACGTTTCAAAAATTCGGGGACTGCGGCCGTTGCTAACGACGAAAGAGAGAGAGAGAGTAAGAGCCAAAATTCAAATAACTTGCAATGGATTCTCTCAACCCTCCTCTACCGGGCCGGGTTGGCTTAGTTCATATCATGTGACCGAACCGCCGCGCAGCTGTTATCTTCCTAAGCTAGTTAGCTTTGTTCTGCGATGAAAAAAAGATGGCTTTCCTTGAACAGCGTTGAACATAAAATTTTGTCAACACTTAGGTAAAACAGCAACGGAGACTTTGGAAATGCTAAGCAAGGTGTATGGTGAACGTACCATAGCGAGATCCAAGGTTTACGAATGGCATCGGCGTTTTAATAAGGGCGGATAATCTCTCGAAGACGATGAACACGTCACGGAACGTGGAAAATTTTGCGTTGGTGTTTAATGTGTTCCAAAAAATCGTCATCAATCGTCCATTACAATCGCATCCCCGTGAAGAAAAGCAAATACAAAAAGGATACTTACTGTAGGTAAACAGTTATGGTATGGAGACAAAAGGATTTAATTTGCAAGCAGTTTGCGGGGTTCACAGGTGTGCGAAATTAGTAGAAACAGCTGCCACCTGTAACAGCTAAATTGGTTCTTACCTGGTTAGGCATGGAGTTGAACTGGGCTTGGATGACGAAAACGAGCAACTAACTCCACGCTATCTCAAGTCTATGCCACACTTCATCCACTATATTAGCTGAAGAGGAGTGGCGGGCCAGTCTCAGCAATCCATTATCAGGTGCCTTTATTGGATGGCAGATCTGAAGACCATGATAGTTAGGGCAACGATCGAATACCCTGTGCATCGAGGAATGCCAGAAGATGACGTGCTACACTTGGTCTTACATTATCTTGTTAAAAGATGGCATTTGATAGACCTTGAATATAGGGCTTATCCACTGGACGTCAGAAATGTACCTTTGCTTTCAAATCACCGTCGATCTGAAGAAGAAATGTTCGTGTCATGTACCCAATGGCTAGCCAAACTGTCACACCAGGTGTAGGGTCCCTATGTCGATATCGAAAGCAAGCATGCGACGAGTGGTCTCCTCGGAGCCTCCAGACATGTATGCAGCCATTAAAATACTGCACGTAAAACAGGGACTCATTTGAAAAGATGACATTGTGCCATTCCTGTATCCAGCTTTGTTGCTCAGTGTTCTAGAGTTGACAACTCTCTATGTTACATTGTAATGGGAAGTATAAATAATGGTTGCCGTGTCGATAGTTCTCGCTGCTGCAATTGTCGCTGCAACGAACGAACGGATACTGGGCCTGCTGAAAACAGGCTAATTTCCTGACTAATGAATGGTCTGTGATACGGTTGTACGGTTTTCCAGGGCCGACCTCACAATATTTCTGCCCTCTCGGACTTTAGTCATGTGATGTTGTGGAGAGCCTGTATGCTGTTCAGTATGACTCTTAGTAGTTCCTTAATTTCATATTCGCATGACAGTCTTTGAATTTCGACCAGGACGACGGACGCTTTCACGGAAAGATAATCGACAATCTTGATAGGTCACTAACTATCCTGCCTCTATCAAATTCCGACAACTGCTTTCTTCTTATTCGTGGCATAACTCGATACTCTGAGCAAACTCAGAACTTATAAAGGAACTTTTTAATGAGAAGTCCACTACATAACTTTACTTTCAGGCAGTGTTTCAGATGTCGTTTCTATCTCCTGCGTCGTCCAAATGAGCTGAAACAGTAATTGTTTTGTATATCCTAACCTCTTTTTGCTTTCATGTGGATTTGACTTTCGTTAGATCATTCCTTTCTGGTGTTGCAATTTTAATGACCAGTACTGTAGATGCATACTCAGGCTATTTAGACTATCTATCCCACATACGATTGTTTTAGTGAACAGAATGTTCACTGAAGGTCGTGATTGGGGAATACCTCAAAATGCTAGTGGGGTACACGTTGAAGAAGATGAACAACCTATTTCCCTAAAATGTTAGTAAATATTGTTTCTGATCATGTGCCGGTACTTAATAGACGGAGTTCAAATACGTGCAAACATAGCTTTGAAAATTTATTTTACGTCGTACTAAACAAAATAATGAATGAGTTAGATAATGGTTCCACGCAAAAAATATAACAATCCATGACATAAATAAAGACAAAATAGATTTAAAGCAAAATAATTCGAAAACTTACGAAAAAAAGAAGCTTCATTATAAAGGAATAACTGTAGTAAATTTATGATAGTAAAATGTTTTATATGACTGAAAGTATCCAATAAAATTACGTAGAAGTGGGCAGATGATCCAAATGATTGGACTTGCAATGACAGGGTGGTAATTAATGTGCTACCTACTTAATTTTAGAACGGTGATAACCATTGCCTAAAAGGTTGTATCAAATTATGGACAAATAGCTAGGAGGATGGTAAGCATATTGAACTTTAAAAATTTAAATCCCTGATGAGAACGAGTTGGTATCTTTTATTTCTCGCACTTTTCGTGTAGTAAAAGAACTGGAACTTGTGAACAAACTATCTAGCCTTTCAAACGTCTTATTCTACGTACGCAAGGTATCTTTTTTGTTCAAGATTGAAGGGGTATACATCAAAATATTTGTAATAATAATTGAAGTTAAATATGTATCTAGGAGAAGAGGAAAACTAAAATCACAAGCGTATCAGATATCTGCAATTTAGTAATATACAGTTGCCTCCATATTACAAACCTCTATATTGCAAATTTTTCTATACTGCGAACTTTTCCTTGGAACTAAAAATATTTCATGATTTTTTTCGTAAAATTAACTTCCAATAGCGAAGTGCATTTTCTAAATAACAAACTTTTTCTCTTGTGATTAAATTTTTTCTCTCCCTATTTTTAAAGTACTTTTCCACATTTCAAATTATTCTCTCTTTTAACACATTTTATAGGGGTCATACATCTTGAACTGGTTTTAATAAGTGCCTAACTCGCTGTGAGCAATAGAATTTTGGGCGTTTCACCCAAGAAGTGTAACCTTTAAGCCCCCTTTGTCTAGTTCATTGGAAACATCTTCGATACCCTCCTTTCACCCTCAGTGGGGTTGTCTCGTTCTTCCGTGTTCTTTAAGTAGTCTCCGTTCATTTGTAGTGTTAATCAGCCGTACTGATAACCTCGTTTCTAGTAGCTCGAAAATGTCAAAACTTAAGTGCTTGAGCATCGAAGAAAAAAATTTAATTTTTAAAAAAGTGGATAAAGGTGTCAAGAAACTTTCTTTGCAGTTTTCTGTTTTTTTTTTTTGACAGATGAAATATACAAAATAAATTTATATTAATTTACAAAAACTTATGAATTATTACTTTTTAATATATAGTGTTTATGAATTTAAAATACTTTTTAATGTGGTTTATTAAGAAAAGTGAAAGATGAACCTCTATATAGTGAAATTTCTATGTAACGAACTTTTTTGGAGATTAAGCGAATTCGTAATATGAGACCCGACTATATATGAAAAAGAATGTGTGTTTTATTAACATCACACTGTAAGGTAACACGAGGGCTATTGGCAACAGACTCATAATTTTGAACCATGATCAAGTGATTAGGCCATCATCTAAACTTTTCCCCTTCCCTTTCAACTTCTACATCATACCAATTGGAGGATTTTGAGCCATGTGTGACTGGTTTAATATACATCAATCTCTCTACACGGCAAGTTTTCAGTGGCACTAGACTCGAACTCATGACACGCTGATCATGAGTCGGTGATCATGATTACTAGGCTTCCACGGCCTCCAAGGATATTGGATATAAGTATATAAATGAATTATATATAAAATATTTAAAAAATAAATTAAAAAAAAATGAATACTCAGAAGTTTATGTGCATAAAATAAAACAAACCAACACAATTATGCTAGACTAATACAATAGAGACTTTCCAAACACCAGAGGGAAAAAGGAAAGGAAGAAGATCGCGAAAAAGGTGGATGGATAAATTAGAAAAGCAGTTGAAGGACTTGGGACTTTTTTTTAACCGATGGAAGAATGTTACATCAAATAGAGCAAGATGGTCTAGGCGGTCTAAGCCTTTAACTGGCTGTAGAGCTTGGAAAGAAAAACACAATAGAGAAAAGTGGAAATAATTAAAAACAAAAAAAAATAAGAAAAAATACACAGTAAATACGGTTTCTACATTAAATTAATAATAAAAAAGCTAAATAAAAAGAAAAGATAAGAATAAGCAAAACTGAATCTCTTATGGTCGGGTGGGACATTCACACACACATATACACTAATTTTTAAACTGAATACTTTTTCTATATAAACTTTATGGCTAATTTTAACCATTTTACAATTTGTATGAAATTGTCTACAGAAAAAAATAATAAGTACAATAATAATTAAATCAAAGATTCATGAATTAATATGAATTACTAATTCATAAATAAATGAACATCAATTATATAATTATACAATGAATAAATATTTGCTCAACTTAAGGTTATATAATAAACTAAACAGTATTTTGCTACCTTATTATTAAAAATAATTTTTGGAGAAATTATAATTATTTTTGCCGCGAAAGAAATTTTCTATAATTGTGACAAAAAGAAACTAGTGAAAACTACGTTGACATTGTTCTTATTTTAGAACATTACTTAATTTTTTTTTTTTGCGAGAGGGATGCTTCGTCACGCGGCAGACGAAAAACATTTACATCGATCCTTTAAATAATGCACCTTCATCTTTACGGAGTTATCTGAAGTTATTTTTATCCCACCCAGAACAAAGGAAAATTAAATATACATGCTGTAAGGCGTATTCCCCTTTTTGAAGGAGTTTGGCAGGGAAAAAAAAAGAAAAAGAAGAGGTTTTTAAATGATAGGGCTGAAACGTTCTTTATTGTCTTTACAATGAAGCATATTTATGGAACTACGGATACAAGATCTGAAGTTTTAATAGAGAAAAGTATTCTGTGAGACAACAGTCAAACAAAGGCAAAAATACGTCTGAGATACAAAGAAACTGTGATACAAAAGAGATGTCTTGTAGAAATACCTAATCGTGAGATAATTTCTGATACAATTATAAAAGAGTTAAAATTAAAAAAGCTTAAAATCATATTTTAAACTAAATCTTCTCATTCATTTTACCTTTAAATTAAATTTATTGCACATTTTATTCAAAATTATCGCCTTATGACTTTATGTGGACCTTAAGGTATTCGACATTCCTAAAATTGGGAATTTTGCCAAAAATTAAAATAATTATAAAAAAAAATTTATTTTTTAGGCCATCTTATTAGCTTTATATAAATTCAGAATTCATTATTTTCTGTTCACTAGAACAAAAACTACAAGTGTTTTAGTAAAAGCAAATCCATTACCTTAAGCAAGATGTCATACTTTAAAACGCGGTTTACTCAAAATGTGATTTTTGAAAATGCTCAAACGGGCCAGCGATTGCTAAAAAAGTTTTGAAAATAATTAACTGAAGTTTTTTGTGTATGTTCTGTATATAGTAGAAGTGCTTTAACCTTTAGATTTATCAATCACTGTTTTATTACAAAATTTACACCCTTTATGTGAATATAATCACTGTTTTTTTAAGCAATTTCATATAATAACAAAGATAAAGAGGTCTAGTTTTTGTAAAAATTAAAATATCTCTAAGGTCATTTAAAAATGAATAACATAGCAACACATCAGAATTGAAGAACTAAAAATTTATTAATATACCTTCGCTACAGAATGGGCCGTGTTTATGTTATTTTTTTGTAAATTTTTACCCATTTTTTTCCATTTTAGTTTTTATGATTTCTTTTTCTCTTCTTAATTTTAGCATATTTTTCTTAAAATGTCTAAACAAATCTAAAAACAACAACAAAATTTCCATATCTTCATTTTTTTAAAAAAAAGTTATTGGAAGTAGACGGATAAACATTAAGTATCTTTGGCCAATCATCCATCCAGGCACGCACTACCTCCATGAGAATTCCCATTGCTGCTCCCCTTAAAGAACGTTTCAAACATTTCTAATTTTGATGCTGTTTTTTTACATACCTTTGCCACTAATACTGACCACAATTTTTTAGTCGAGAGGATTTAAATTCTGCGAATCTACTTGTTCTATTAAGTTGGGCAAATTCTCTCTCAACCCCCGCAGGGTCGTCTCCGCCTTATCAGCAAGAGTAGAGTGCAGCAGAGAAGTCCAATCAATTCCATGGAACAGGTTTACATTCAGGACTTTCACTATTGGTTCTACGGTAGGGTTTGATAAACCTTTGCGTGATTTTCGCTCCTTTTCTGGCAAAATGAATCTTTGAGACACCTTCATAGATTGGATGATGAGATCTCTGTGAGTACTTTCCCCTCTTTTTAGCTTCTTGGACATACTTGCATATACATGGCCATTCTAGTGGTTGAAAGATTCTTCCCTTCCTTCCTTCCTCAGTTGCTCGAAAGCCCAGGTGGGCCTTGGCCTTCTCAAGAAAGCCTCTTTCAGGCCAGCCTTCTTGCTGCTAGTGTTCTCAAATTCTAAGTTTCTCAAAAGAGGAAGATCTCATTCTAGGCCATCAATCCATCTAAGATTTGGCCTGCCCTTTCTTCGTGTTCCATTTGGTTGGGCATCGAAGACTTTTTTAGTGGTGCAGTCTTCGTCCCTTCTGACAACGTGACCTGCCTATTTAATTCATTGTATTTTGATGAAGCTAACGATGTTAGATTCTAAATATGATTAATAGAAATTAAAATATGATCTTCTTCAAACATGTTCCATTTCCCTGAATTCCTCTAAAAATAAACCTTAAAATCTTCCTTTTGTATATACTTACATGCTCTCATCTGCTCGAGACATGGACCAAGTTTCACATGCATAAGTTAATACTAATCTTCAAAGACTTTTATACAATAGAACCTTTATTTTTCTTTTGATTAAATTTGATTTCATATACTTTCGTATTCCATTAAGACATCTATTAGGCACAATAATTCCCTTTAGGATTTCAGAAGTACAACCATTTTTATTGTTAATTTCCGAACCTAAATAAAACATACTAATAATTTAATTCATTTAATTTCGCTATTGTTTTGTACTACATATGCGGCCGAGCCTCTTCGTAGAACTTTTCATGCTTTTCACCAATGTACTTGTAGTATAATAAATGTATTTGGATTTGTTTTCATCAATGCTTTCATAGTATAGTTTTTCATAGATGTTTGAGGTCTTCCATACAGTTCCTTTTGTAGGGAAAAATTACCAGACTGAAAATTTTTTAGACGAACACTTTTAAATTATTAACAGTATTCTTCACAAATTCCTGGTTTATGTTGCGTGCAACTTTAGTAGCATTATTACCAAGGTTATATAAAATACTACTCGAATATCAGTTGAATTCATATCGTTACGAAATTCGAAATAAGTAACAAAATGGAACACTTTTGAGAAAAAGTTTTCGTGAAATATGACTCTGGCAATGAATAATACGACTATAAACAACATTATATTCCAATAACAAGAACATAATGAAAACAGGGAGACAAGCTTTCAAATGTAAAGCAAACTTGACATTTTACACGCTCCAATCTAATAATAGAAATCATTATATCCCTTGCAAAAATTGCATTGTAAGTTAGATTTTTCTTAGTAAATATACTTATATTTCATTGCATAACAGAGCTTTAGATTTAATCCTTAAGAATTTTTCTCATATCCCTTTGAGAAAGCTTAGAGGTCTTTCACCTCAAGTACACAAAACCCACATCAAGTATTCATTGGAATGTACTGTTAAACGAAGGAGAATCTACAATTTTTTTTACTTATTGTCTTTTAGAATTATAAAAATACATTTAAATTATCACATTATGTTAGAAAAAGATATATATATATATAAATTTTATCGAACTTTTTCTCTTTAAAATGCATATTCATTTACGCAGCAATTCTTCAAGAAAATGTTTAAAAGTGGCTGAGATAGAACGAGATATGAAACACAAAATCTTGACTCTATCAGAGTTCCAAATAGGCTTAATCACATTCTTCCCTTTCTTGGATATTGCTTTAGATCCTGGGACTGATAAGTCGTAGAAAAATTTGATCGTTTGCGAAGTCCATAAAACGAAAGGAAGAGTGGTCAATAAACACTTTCAGGATTGGGTCATAAAACTCGTTTTTCTATTCCAAAGACATTTTTTTCTTCTTTTGATCACTGGAAAGAAATCTCCTACAATTGCCTACATATGAAATGATTATTAAAGTCATGATCAAGATAATATCTAGATCATAAAGTAAGAATATTATCGTCTAAGAATAGTTTCGTTTGTTGCATTGTTCTAAAAAGTTTGAAATACCGAAATTTGATTTTTTTTAAAAAGAAACATTTTGGTTTACTTAAGGGAATTGCTCTACAGTTAAATACAAAATAAAGCCTTGAGCTTCCAAAGAAGAATCACGACATTTAAAACATGCAAAAAAGGGCTATAAAAATGTTAATTCACGAAGCGTAATCTTCGAAAACATATGACATTTTTTTTAAAAAACACCTACTTTATTTTAGGTAATACGATCGATTGTTTATTAACAAGCTACTCCAATGTTATTGGCAGAATGGACAAAGGAACCGAGCTCACCCGAAGAGGGTTTAGAGCTACAAACCGACCCCTCCCTCAAATAAGAAACAATCAATGCTATTGGCAACGGATTTTTTAATTTTGAGCCATGAGTAAGTGAGAATCTATTAACACCACACGATAAAGAACACAAGGGCTATTTTCAGACATGTCCAAGAGAACCGAGCTCACCCGAAAGTGGTTTAGAGTTACAAACCACTTCCCTGGGAAGCAACCATCCCCACACCCAGTCTTTTGAACACAATCTTAGTTTACATTTTTTACTCAGGTGTACGCAATAAATTTACGTAATACATATTAAAGGAAAATTAATGAAATACATATGTAATTCCATAATAAAAATACCCTACAAAGTTAAGAATAATAATAAAAAAGCATAAAGGCAAGAGAAGGAAAAAGAATACACAATTACTCAAGCAATCTTGCAATTACATCAAAAGTAATAAAAATAACCAATACACTACAAATGCACCACACAAACTCAAAAAAAAAAAAAAAAGCACGAAAAATGCTTTTTTTAAAAAATTCAGCTTTTTAGTTGAAGACAGGACTTCCTGTATATATATATATAAATACTTTCTTCCCTTAATTTGTACTCCAGTTTTAAAAAAAGATGAACCAGCATCGAAAGGAAAATGACTTATTTCAGACCCCTTCTTCTCCCCCCCTTTCCTTAAAAAAGCCATGACGAAATTTAAATTTAAATGAATACTTGCTCACACAGTTAACTAAATAACAAAACCATGAAATTGCATTAAATTGTGTGAGAAATATAAATAGGATTTAAGTATTGAGAAGTCGCTTTGCTGCAGATTCCCGTGAAGCCATTCCACCCCAGGAGAAAAAGATTTTTAAATACATCGCCGATTAAGATTAGCACTGCTTCCTGGATAAAAATTTCAAGAGCCAATTTGCCTATTATACAAGTTAAGACAACCTTCAGTAACATGGAACCATGAAGGAGCATAACATCTTTAAAAGAGGAAAGTCTGTCAATGACTTCTCCAGGATTTACTCTTTACCGAAAAAGGTCAGCCATTAGTGATCCTAAAAAAAAAGACTTGTTGTCTATGTTGGAATTCGGATACAAAATATCATGCATTTTATCGTCAACTTTGTATATAATAAAATTAATTAAATTTTTAATAAAATTTACAATTTAATTTATTTCTAAATGCTGTATGTTGATTTAAAAAACAATATATATATATATATATATATATATCCATAAATATATCTCATATGTACTTATTTTTAATGAATAAACTTAATTTCAGCAGTTCAAAATCGTTTATTGCTCCCCCTGTAAAAATGGGTTTTCTTGACTTACAACCTTATCCATGTCAGCGCCTCAATTTTAACACATCGTTTTAATTTAGAGTGAATGGAAGGATTTCTAATGAGATAGGAACCAAGTTTTTTTAACATTTTGAAATGGGGAGACAAAATGAAAATCTTTAGTCAGAGGGGTATGATGATCTGCGTCCCCAACCGAACCACAAAGACGCGACTGTCTTCGTAATTTTGAGCCTCTATCAAGGAAGACATCCGAGCCGGTTTCTCCCTTTTGAAACTACCACAACATGCCAATGTTAGGACTGCAAGCCTCAACAGATTATGTACAGAACATGTATGAGTGCCATTACACAGTGGTTCTTCAGTGGCATTTATGCTTGAATTCATGACACCAAAGAAACAAGTTCGTAACCATTAACCCTATGTTACTAGAGCCACTTAATTTTGAGCCATCGTCAAGTATCAAGTGAGCTGGAATCCTACTCACCACTCCAACATGAGGATTTTGCCCATTCTGTACCAAAGTTCCATTCTGTTGAGGGGCCCATTCTGTACCAAAAGTTTAGGAACAATTTTTCAATTATGATGTGTAGCTGTGTTATTTATTTTTCAAATGACCTCCAGGATAAGAGATATTTTAATTTTTACAAAAATTAGAGCATTTTATCTTAGTTATTATATGAAATTTCTTAAAATAACAGTGATTATATTAACATAAGGGACTGTAAATTTTGTAATAAAGCAGTGATTGATAAATCTGAAGGTTAGACACTTCTACTATTATACAGACACAAAAAATGTAAGTTAATTATTTAAAAATTTTTTTCAGCAATCTCTCTGTCCCCGTTTGAGCATTAAGAAAGAAAAAAACCACATTTCGAGTAAAACGCGATAACGTTTAAAGCAGTGATTCCCAAAGTGGTCTATAGGGACTCCTATTGGTCTATGACGACTTGCAAGGGGTCCACAGCAGTGAAAAAATAATTCGGGGGTCCATGAGGTGTAAATGGGGGTCTACGATAGCCTAAACCAGATTGTGAAATTAATTTTAATCGAAAATCTAATTAAGTGTAAACCATATTTACCTATTTAACAGCTTTATTTATTAAATTTACTGTGGTTAATTTGCAATTACAAGGCGACAGCATACATTTTAATAAAAAAAAAGGTCTATCATTTCAGTGTTTCTTGACACAGTCAAGCTACAGGAGTATAAAACTAGACGTCGTGAATTTTAACAGTTTCTCAATATGTCACAATCTGCCAGAAAAATGACGTTTTAACCTGTGTTCAACATTTAAATGCCTTTTACTCAAGTTTTGAAACTAGGTTTGAGAATGATCATAGTAATATCACAGTAAGTAATGGATTCATGTTGTCACATTAAAAAAAAAAGCAAAAGGAAAAAAAAAACCCGTCTGATTACAAAAGGAACTTATTTTAATAACCCTAACGAAGTTCTTAAAGTAAAGTTTAGAAATGAATGTCAGCAATTTTGGCTTTAAAAAGATGTACCTGTTTTTTTCAAATTATGGAACATCTTAAGAAAGTTTTTAATTGCTTTTCCTAGATAGTAGGAGTTTCAATCTCCTAAATAAAAACAGAAAGAAAAAAAGAGAAAGATTGAATCCTACTAACCGAGGAGATTAAGGATTAAACCGGGAAAGATTGTGCCAAACGTTAAAAATGTGTTGTTGTGAAGCACCAGATTCATCCCACCCATTAAAAAACATTTGTTTGTTGCTCAGTTATTTATGTAACAATTATTTTATATATTAAATTAAAATTTAATTAACTAGTTCACATAAGTGTTTCTTAAGTTTTAAACACACTAATTAACTCCAGTTAGAAACATAAAACTTCTAAAGTAAGTAGTGCTATTGCAGCTGTCAAAAAACATTTAAGTTGATAAATTTGCAAAAATTTAGTATTAGGTTAGTAGGGGTCTACACAAAACGGAAAAACATGGTAAGGGGTCTATGAGACAAAAAAGTTTGGGAACCTATGTTTTAAAAAGTATGACATCTTTCTTAAAGTAATGGCATATGTTTTTACTAAAACTCTTGTGGTTTTTGTTCTAGTGAACGGAAAATTATAAACTTGATATTTTTATAAAGCTAGTAAGATGGTCTATAAAAAAAAATCATAAAAAATTGTCAATTTTTGGCAAAATTCACAATTTTAGGGTAGTTCGTTACTTTAAATGTAAACTTTTTGAATATAAGTAAGAAAAAAGTCACAGTATCACATTCTCTTTCTGTAATTAAAATATTTTTAAGTATCGAATAAATCTTGTAATTAACATTCGTTCCATTTTTGGAGAAAGTAAGCATGTAATTGTAAAAACTCATTCTTTTATTGACTGAAGCAAAAATAAGAAAAAAAAAAGAGAAGCCATAGAATCAATATTTGAATGGAATGTATTTTCAAAACTTTTTTCAATAAATAAAAGAAAAAAGTATGAAGCATAAAACATATTAATTAAAATCGATATGTTCAGAAAAACTCCAGATGAAAAGATGAGTATTGTTTGAAGTAAATAATCAAAGTAAGTAATTCTTATAACTCAAGTAAGAAGTAATTAATGAGTAAAAACATGAAAAGGAGAATATTTTCAGAGATGAAGGGAAGCTTGAATTTGTCCAAGGAAAAAGAAAGCAATTTATTCTCTAAGAGGGCAAGCGGTATTGGTTAGTTGATAAGTAAAAACATAGCACTATGAAAGTTTGCTATTGGCACCGAACCTCCTAATTCTGAACCGTGGTTCAGTGACAAGGAGGGTTCCTTTGAGAGGAATGTTCCAAATTTCCACTCCACGTCTACGCGAGAGCTTTTTGAAATGAAAATATTTGAAATAAATATTTTAGAAGTGTATACATGTTTATCACAACATAGAGAGAAATTTTAATAAAAATACTCGTCATTATGCCAACTGATATAGTAACGCTGAAAATAATGTGAATTTTTCAAAAATTTTAGTCCAATCCGGGTTGAGACGTTTTAATTACATATAGACTAATTTTTTTTTCTAATGGGGCTGTGCATTAGTATCTTAACCTTTGAAGACCTAGTAAATTCCCCAAGAACTGGTATCACTTTTATGAGTGGCACTCTATTGGCGATACCAATTACCGCAGGTACTTTTGATACCCAGTTTCCTCCCCAGAGGGAGGCACCTGAACTCTGGATGATGCGAAACTGTAGTAGGATTTAATTTTGCCGAGAGCACTTAAGCCAAATAGACACTCCAGGGATCTTTTACATGCTGTATAACCATATGACATGGCCGCTGTCGACTTTCTGCATCATGAAAATCCATCGACTTGGGCTGGGGTCGAATCCGCAACTGTGGGAATAGAAAGCCAGTGACGAACCAACCATGCCACCCAGCCGGATACAAAAAATTATTATTATAAAAGCATTTTTCGTAAAAAAAGAACTTTTGAAAATATATCATTCTTTCTTCATTTTCGCCAAAAAAAAAAGAAAATTGCATAAATTTTTTTTTTGTGTTGCTGTTATAATATTCGTAAAACCAATTTTATATGTATATTCTAATTTAACGGAGACTAAATAAAAGAAAGTTATCCATCTATATGCTTTTTCAAAATTACGATTTTGAACACAGCCAGTCACTTTACTATAATTCGTTCCAGTTCGTATTTTAAGTGGTTGGAAAGTAAATTCATTTCCAAATTGTTGCCACAAGCATGTCTAGACTTTCATTAAATATCATTACAGAAAATATTGCAATTATTTCAAGTGTTATAAACACCTTACTACCAACCTCATTCACCATAAATCTTGTTAAACGACAGAAGCTAGATGAGTTCGAGCAAGACATAAAGAGTAACCATGTATATAATTAGATTTGGTATATAATTAACATAATTGTGTGTTCCAGGAACTTCCACCATCGTACCAACTTCTACAAGCTGAAATATTTACCGACAAATGTGTTTGGTTAACAAAGATTACAGAAAACTGTCTCCCAGATGTTATTTCAATTCTTATCATCCCAACTAAAAAACTGAAATTAAAATAGTAATCTCTTTGGCACATTATCACTAAAACACGGTAACTGAATTTTTGTTATGATTTTGGGTATTGTGTTTCAAAAGTACTGATACAAAATCCACGTTTATAATTTTATCGTATTCAGTCAAAGGATTATGTAGCTATTTATTGGATCTTAATATTGGATGAAGTATCTTTTCATTTTTAACCCAGAATAAGCTTATACTTTAAACATAAACTCTATTTGAAATATTGAAAATAACATATTCACAAAAATGGAAATATTCAAAATTTTTTAAAAAACTTCTATAACATTACAGAAATTAATTTAGATTTTGCCTTTATTTGGAATGATTGCATTCATAACTTTTATTGAGAATATAATAACCTGTCTAATACAATATTTTTAAAAAAATTACTTGAACCATTATTGTTTTTACCAAATGTTTTTTGTAAATAACAAAACAATTCAACATTTTAAAAAAATTCTTCGTCATTTGAGACTTATTTCTCAACTCGTAAAACAAATTAAATGTATCACGCTTTTCTTTTAAGAAAATTTAATACTGAAATGTGTTTTTTAATGCAAAAACCATTCAACTTTTTTTATTTTCATTGGAGAAAATGCTTAAAGCTATATTTTAAACCTTTATTTCCCATTCAAGCATGCAAACATTGTAGCTCAGAAAACAGCACACATTTAAGTTTATAAAATTTACTCTTTAATTAAGCTACAAAACTAAGCATCGGCTTTAGAATGTCACAACATGAAGAATGGCACCGCATGGCATAATGTATTTCAATAATCGAAATGATAGAGATATTTTGTTCAGGCCCCATTCATTTTGTTTTGTTCACTAAAGTTTCTTTCATTAAGTAAATTTTCCTGCAGTAAATGTGTGCAGTCTGTATCTGCATGCATTTACATATACTTTAGAACAGGGTCGTCAAACTTTTTTGATCATCGCCCCTTCATAATTTTTCGAAATCTCCATAGACCCCCACAATTGTAATTTTCAGGTAATTAAAATAAAACTATATATTAGTCTAAATATTTAATAAATCAGAAACAGTAAGTAAAGTAGCTACAGATTTTTTACTTCTTAATGAGATGAGTGTGCCTGGTGTTTCTTGGCAAGGTTCGCTATATTGGGTTCTAAATTAGTCAATTTTAACCGTAAATCCCCTCGAAGCTCCACATTTAATTTATTTCTGTTTTTAGTTAAAATTGAATTAACGTGACTGAAACCGGCTTCAACCATATACGAACTTGGAAACGCCAGCATAAATGGCTGAGCCATTTCGTAATGTTTCACATATTTTTGCTTTATATTTATATTAGTCCAAAATTTATGTATTGTCAAATTTTTAATAAGCGTTTTTGCTTCAAGATCGGACAATAGTTCAGCAAGCTCATCTTGTATGTTGATGTCGACGTTATCAATTTGCGCCGAAAATGGCGCAATAATCCAATCAGGGATGTCGATGTTTTCCAAATCAACAAAGCGCAGTTTAAAATCGTCGCTTAATTTTTGAAGATGATTTGTATATATTTCCAAGTCCAAGGTCAAGTTGTGACGTCACGGTATACATACGAAAATCCATAAGGAAAAAAGGGGCAGATTGTTTTCTGATTTATTATTTTATTTTCTATAAAGAATATAATATTAAGTCAATTAAAAAATATTTTAAATTTTTACGCAGTTAGATATGTGTGATTTGCGTATTAAGAACTGTTTTTCCTTCGAGTCCTAATAGACCTCCATTCGACTCCTTGGGTCAGATAGACCCCATACTGTTGTTAAATAGACCCCTAGGGGTCTATATAGACCACTTTGGCGACCCCTGCTTTGGAAACATAAATCTAAAGGTTAACGGAACAATTTTTTGGAACATTTGCGAATTTGCTATTTAAGTGTGTAATGTAGCATTCAACTAACCTACGTTTAATAAATCCCAAAGAAGCAGCAAAAATGTTATACATTTGTTAAATTCAGAAATTTATAATTAAATAAAAATAAAAATTATTTAAATATATATATATATATATATATATTCGTAAAATATATATTAAAATGATTTAATATATAAAGAAAGAAATGAACAACAAAAAAATCATTTTGTAACCCATTCAATATATTTGCCTAATGTAAACAAAAAGGACCCAAATCGAAATATATTTTCAGACTGAAAATTATCCCAATAATCAAAAAAATTTGATTATGATACAAAAATAACCACTATTGAAGTTGTGTCTTTAACGTTTAGAAACTTTTTATAGAGATCCACTATTAATTTTAATATGCAAAGTTTTAAACTTATTTAGCCTTACAATATAGAATGTAAAGCATGGAAATACACTGCTGGTCACACAAAATGCAACACCTTGAAGGAAGCATGCAAACCATGTGAAATTTACGTCATGCGTTGGTGGCGATGAAATAAGCAAATCATTACGCAGGCGCAAATCACGGGCAACCGTTGCAACAACTGCAAGCTCTATATAAGGAGAGACAAGATTGGCGATTTGAAATACAGAAATTGATTTTTCATGCGTGTTTTTGTATAAACTGTTTACCTATGCATTGTAGAAGACATTGAGCGTCAAGGAAGGATAATAGCCTATAGTGATTGCAGATTATCCTTCAGAGAAATGGGTCAACATGTTGGACGAAACCAAACAACTGTGATGTGAATCTGTCATCGTTGGATGCAGAAGAAAACGACAGATCGACGGGGCTGATTACATCCACCTCGTTGCACCACTGCCCTCGATGACAGGCGGATTGCGCGCATGACAGTGATGGATCGCGCAGCCACATCATGAACGATAGCACAACAGATTCAATCTGTTACTCATTATTCGTTGTTCTCTCGTACCATTCGATGCCGTTTGCAACGGAGTGGAATCTCCGCAAGGAGTGCTTCGTTCACCCTTGACAGGAAACACAGGCGTTTGTGCCGCCAATGGTGTCATGAACGGCTGATATGGACAACGGAATGGAAAGACATTGCATTTGCTGACGAATCCCGCTTCTGGCTGCAACATCACCGTGGAGACACCATGGTGAAAGGCTGATGAGCTCTTGCTGTGAATCACGACACTGGTTCTGCACCCGATATCATGATTTGGGGTGGTATTGGATTTAACTGCCACACCCATCTAATACACATTGCCGGTACACTGAACAGCCAGTGATACATCTCTTAAGGTGTTGGAGCCCGTGGTCCTTCCATACATTCAGCGCTTGCTATTAGCCATATTGCAACAGGATAATGCGTAGTCGCAAGTGGCACGCAATGTTCTTCTTTATCCATCAGATTGAATTGCTTCCTTAGCCTGCTTATTCTCTCTATCTATCACCAATCGAAAACGTGTGGTCCATGCTAGCACAACGACTGGTTTGGGATACACCACCAGGTGCTACACCAAATCAACTTTGGTAATATGGGGAAGCTGCTTGAACTGCTGTACCCTAGCCTCTTTGATTCTATGCCGAGACATGTGGCAGAGGTTATATCCAACAAAGGCGGGACACTAACTACTGATTTTGTCATCAACCACACGTCAGAAGATGCTGTAATTTCAATCGTTTGATCTTTATACAACATGTTACCTGCCAAATAAATTTCGCTGTGATATCTCTGATTCTTCTTGTTGTTGTATTTTGTGTGGTCAGCAGTGTATTTCAAATGCGTAAAATGAATTGATTTTAAAATAAGTAACAATGAAATATAAAATATGCTCTTTATAGAATAAGTGTCAAGTTCGCACAATCTTACTTTTAGTTTCATAAATCTTATTCTTTTCAATCAATTTTAATTATTCCAGATAGCGTTCATTTTCCAAAGTTGGCTAACGTAAACATACATTGAACCGAATTCTGCACATTATTTGTATACAATGCTCTTCTTTGATAAAGCAGCGAGCATTGCATATAAAGAATGATGAAATTCTCAGATAAAGAATAAATAAGGTAAGTTTAAATCGCAAGAAAGGGACGCAATTGCACTTATAATAGCCGACATCGAATTAAATTGGAATGTATTGAATTAAGATAAATTTTTAGTCATTAGTTCGTGAAATATTTTAATCGAAATCCTGCACTTATGTTCTCCCACGCTTGTGTATATTTATTTGCTCTCTCTATGCTTTTTTCTGTATATTTTTTCCGCTTACAGTTTCTACTTCAATTTGCTTAAGAGTAAAACAAAATAGTTCCCAGTATACCTAGTTTAGTTTAATAACAGAATTTTACACATTTTATTGTGACGCAGCCAAATTCTACAGAACGTATTCAAAATGCAATAGTGATACTGTAATACATTTTATCGGAAATGTTTAAAGTTTGATAATATTTTTTGCATTTAAACAAAAAGAAAATTAATTTAAAAGTAAATTGAATGCTTGAAAGTTGGAAAAACATGAAAACATTTACTATTACCTTCTAAATTTGCCAATTTAAAAGTAAAGAAAATCTTCAACCGATGTATCAATTTTGTAGCTTTCTTAAAATGAGTAAGTAAAATGATTAAGTTCCAAGAGTTCTTGTTCTAAAACTTCAATTTTTCAAAGTCTGAAGCTTTTGTATTTATTTTCTCAGTAATTCATTGAAAAGAGACATTTTCATTTTCTTAGAAAGAAGACTTGAATTGCATTTCCAAAGAATATTTATTTTTTACTTCCGCTCGTGGATTTTCATTTCAGTCGACGATAGAATTCAAGAGAAAAGGGGATTACTGCAGCTTTCGGTTTCACTTTTTGCTGAGTAAAACTGGTTTCTCAAATCTGAATTCATAGAAAAGAAACATCACAAGAAATTTTTTTATTTCTCTAATCCAGGTTCGTATTGCTTACAGAAAAAAAAGGTTATTTTATTCATGAAAAAAAATAATAACTTGATAAAATTGGTTTGTGAAAAATTATTTTAATTAAGAAAATCTATTGTTTTAGATATATTATGTAATTTTAATTAAATAGTAACGCATCTTATCTTATTTCATTAATTAAAAACTAGATCTTTTAATTATGAAAATGGACAATAGTTCCTCTTCAAGAATTACAATCCAATTATATTTCACGCCCAAAATAATTTAATGTATAAAATTTAAAACACCTTCTCTTAAGAAACTTTAGATTCCCTTCTTCGATTTTCATGCTTTTAAATAAGACAGGTAAATCAAATAAAAGTAGTAAAATAAAAAAAAGCAATCTTTTAACAGCTTATGGGGATTTTCTCGAATTTTCTTCGCTTCTTTCGACTGTAAATACTGTCTGCCGTTTATTTACATACAGTCTTTCCTTTATATCTCGTGAAGTGCAAACGAATTTTTTTTTATCATTTTACATATTCTCTTTCATAAAAGTATTTGGGGATCTTTTTTGTTCTGCTAATCTGGAACGTGTCTTAAAATAAGTTTTCAAGAGTGAATTTCCGTAAGCTTTCTTTAAGATTTGTGCCAGGAATTTCTAAGATGAGTGAATTAATGATTTATACAAACTAATTCTTTTAGATACTATATTTTTAGTTTAAGCTTGGAAACAGAAATGATCCATTTTAAAATGAAATAAACATAAAATAATTCATTCCAAAACTTGTGACGGATCTATACGCGGCCTTACTAATCCCTTCATGACTCCTTTAGGAAAATATTTATCTCAACCAACTTTCACCGAGTAAGGAAGCGTGATTATGTAAATGAAGTATATTATATAAATTCTGATTTCTCGAGTTTGTGAGTTGGCAAGTAGGAGTTACATAGAGTTTGAGAGTTAGTTGTTAGTTGAAGATTGAAAGAGAGTGGAATTAGTTAGAGGTTTTGGAGTTGTCCAGGAAAAAGATTACAGAGCGTGGATCCAACGACATTGATCAAGCCGCTAGAGATCTCCTGCAAGTTTCCAGTGTAGGATCCGATGCATAAAAAGTACAGGTATTGTGAGCTTGATTAAGTAGAAGTTAGCTTATTAGTGTGCGACTTGGTTATATTTGAGCGTATTTAAACTATCTTAGATTCAGTTGAGGGTCTGTAGTAGTTTCCCCGTGTTATAGAATCTCACTTCCGCGCTCTACTACATAATCATCTACCTTAATTAGATTTGTTTTGTGTCTGATTGATATTTGGAATTAATAAATTGATTAGATTAAAATCATGTCTGTGGATCATTCAGTTTCTCCCAAACATCTAGCCGGGTTTACAGGTAGACAAGAGGGTTAAGATGTAAGCAGGAACCGACCGCTATCACAAACTCATTAAACATATGTTCCAGTTTGAAGAGCTTTGAGATATTTTAATAATGTAAAGAAAGAAACGGACTGATCTTATATGTTGCACTCTTTGTTTAATGTACCTTTGCAAAAATGCTTTTGAGATCTAAGGGAAATTCTTTTATGCTAACAAAGTAGATAGTTTTTACAGGGTACACACATGCATAATGTGAGTGTGTAAAATACAAATTAAATATGTTCAAATTATTAAAATTTCAGAATCTCCACGTACACATTGGATAAGGATGACCAATGTCCTGCTTCAATGAAATGTGTTTCTTTTTGTGCTACAACAGCTCATATAGGGTTTAATGCCAAGACAATGAATGGAATGTGAAGGGAGTGAATGAGTGTTATAAAAACGTCGCACTATAAAGCCACACGAAGACTATTGGTTACGGACATCGAAATTTTGAACATTGAGTGACGAGGACGGCAACTAAGTGGCACCTTTTCCTCCTAACTATTACACCACACCAATGAAAGGACATTGAGTCTCGACTGATGCATCAGCCCCCTCTACACAGTAAGAATTGAGCGTGGAAGCATTAAGTTCAACAAAACCGCATAAATCTGGCTGTGGACGCCGAGTATGGAATAAGTCAGCATGAGATGATTGATACTTCACACATCCGACAGTGACGGACAAGCATGGTTTCATCTCTACAGTTGGCAGATCATTGAAGCACTGTTACAAATGTGTCTTTCCTGCATCATAAGATTGCGAGTAAGGGTTAATTGCTATAGAATTCGCAGATTTCGAAGGTTTCCTTTATATAAAAATTTGCATGCTGATTGGCAACGTCATTTTTTTTATTGATCCTTCTTAAATTGAGGTACAATGATAATCGCATCCGAGTTTAGATGTTATACCTCACTAACCCCCTTCCCACCTTTCAGAGTGTGCTTTCTAGCCTTACTCACTGGACGAATGCTAAGCTAATGTTGGCTTGGAATAGCGTTGGGTAGGGGTGGGCAATTTTTTTGGCGCAATGGATCACATTGTGGAAGCAGAGAATCTAGGAGAGCCGCACCTTTTAAAAAGATTGCATTCATCAGTTAAATTTACATCTCAGAAAAGAAATAAATGGTACTATAAAAATCCATAAATATAAATTTACTAAAACAATGACAATTTTATTCAATTTACTTACTGTGCTAATTTCATAACTATAGCTGAAAGCGCATTTAATTTTAGAATCAATTTAATGAGACAAACGTACTCTACCACACTTTTTTACAATTTATTTTGAAATCAGGAGTGGGATTGCTGGTTGAAATTCTCATCATAGCCTGCAAGTTACTGTCCACCCAACTTGAATTTACATTTATTCTTATTGATCTTCATGCAAGAATAAAGGCACAGAAATATATGTTGATCAAAATATAAGGAACATCTTTCATCTATTTGGTTTTCTGACTGTTTTGTCGGGCCACAAAATTTTTTTTTGGGTTGCCCCACCCTTGTTGTTGGGTGTCATGTATGATCTCAGTTGCTAAGAATTGATGATGATTTCATTTGCAATCGGCACACCAAAAACATTCTGGTGCCCGAAGTTGTATTTTTCATTTAACACAATCATGGAACTGATTTCAACAAAGCAATGCTTGTTCTTATACAGCCGGGAATATTCAAGCCTTCTTTTTTCCCCAGAAGATATTAATTCCATCTTAGCCTTCATATTCACAAGATTTGCCACCTATTGAACCTGTTTGGGCTTCTTTTCGTGACGTTTGCTTGAATTTAATACTGGTGAGTTTGGGATTCTAATAGAAGTGAACCATAATGCATTTTCTTAGATACAGATTCAAATTTTGTTTGATTCGATGCTACATCGTATGCAAGCGTTTATTGTAATGCATGTTGGTTTCACTAAATACTGATTTACAACAGATGATATTGTTCTACATTTTAAATTTAGCAATTAACTTTTATTAGTAGAAATCGTCTGTGAAATAAATTAAATTTAATTTTGATGAGTTTTTCCACGGTTTTGCAGTACAACAAACACGAGTGTAGATTAAAGCAGGGATTCCTAATAGAATCTAGGTGCATTTTATGCTGCAAAGTGGGTACGAAAACTTGGATCTTATGTAAAAGACCAAGTTTTTATACGGATAACAAGGAAAAAAATAACTCTTGCTACCAATAACTTTAACAGTATCAAGTAGAGAAGAGTGGGTCAGGAACTGGACTATCGCATTGATGCTAGTCGCGTGACCAAGGGTTCACATATAGAACATCTTTAAAATATGTAAATAAAACTTGTATTCTTCCATATGTCCTTTTTTGTTGCATTCATCTTAGTTTTTTTACTACAGTGCGCCGAAACCTTGGAGCAACTTATGAATAATCCTGTATAATATGCTTCAAAAATAAAAGCAATGGCCGTTTCACTAAAATTGATCAATAAATTTTCTAAATGTATTTATAATTAAAAGTTAGAAGAAAGTTAAGGAGAAAATACTTTTAAATAAATATATACTTGTATATATAGGGTGGTTCCGAATGGTTAAAACTTCAAGGGTATATAAAGGACATTGTAACAATCATTTATTGTATAGGAATGTATGGGCCCAAGTGACGCGGCGAGGCACAAAGACAAAAAATAAGAGACGTAAGGAAACACAAAGTGCTTATTGAAAGCGTCGTTGACAGGTGTAATGTTTACAATAACTGTTCGTAACTGTTCAGCACAGTAGCTATTAAGTCCAGCAGCAGCGCACATTGCTGTACCATCCACTGGCAGTCGGAGTAGATACTCTGCCGAATTACAAAATTTGTACTCGCTAAAAATAGAAGAGGTGTAAGCGATTTTCGTTTAAAACTCTACAAATGGTCTGATAACTCACATTTACGTGATGAGTAACAGCTCTTGGTAACAGACTCTGGTCTATCAAACACAACGTTCAAGACGCTTTCTTTCTTTCTAGCCTTGTACTGCGTACAGTTCTTTGTTGACCAGCATCATGTCTGGTGACGTGGGACGAACGTGCTTCACGAAATTGACGATGTAACCGCTGAAAAATTCTGTGATCAGGCATTCATAGATCAGGAAACTGCGCGTGATACATTCGTAACGCAGCTCCGGCGTTACCATTGTAATGCTGGACGGTTCCTGCTTGCCTCTGAAACCCCTTGTCTACCCGTAGACCCGGTTAGGTGTGTGCGAGAAACTGAATAATCAACAGACATGATTTCAATCTAATTAATTTATTGTTACCAAACTATAAATCAGACACAATAACAATCTGATTAAGATAGATGATCAAATAGTAGAGCGCGGAGGTGAGATTCAATAACACGGGGATACTACTACGGACCCTCAACTGAATCTACGATAGCTTAAATACACTCAATATAAACTACGTCGCAGACTAATAAGCAAACTTCTAATTAATCATGGCTCACGATACCTGTACTTCTATGAAGCGGATCCTACACTTGAATCTTGTAGGAGATCTTTATCTGTATTTAATCAATGTCGTCGGATCCACTCTCCGTAATCATTTTTCCTGGACAAACTCCAAAATCTCCTAATAATTCCACAATCCTTCAATCTTCAACTAACGAACTAACTCGCAAACTCTTTGCTAACTCCAACTTGCCAACTCCTCAAACTCGCGAAAACCGAATTTATATAATATTCTTCATTTGCATAATCACACTTTCTTACTCAGCGAAAGCTGGTTGAGATAAAATATTTTTCCCCAGAAGAATCCCCAAGGTATTAGTATAGTCGCGGATAGATCCGTCACACCATTAGCACGGCCGTACATGTAATGCATGTCTGGATTTTCGGCATACGTATAGTCTCCAATCATAGACGTCAGCACAATTGCGAATGGCGTTTTCCCCTACTGAGATGCATCATGTTGAGCAGTGGCTAAATATCTACTGCCTCCTACCAGCAACGCAACCAACAGATACCTCCATTTCTCTTTTTTCCTCATCACTTGCGCCCATATATTCCGAATCAATAAATGATTGTTACAGTGTCCTGTATCTACCTTAAAAGTTTGTACTATGAATTCGGGACCACCTTGTACAATCAAAATAATTTGTGTAATGCTTTTTCGTTGGGTATACATTTCACTTACTTCCCATTATTAATTAAAACATTTCATGACATTCATCTAATTAAAACTTCAAACCTTTTAAAAGAAATCAGTGGCGTAGCTTAATTACATGAAAAAATGAAAAAAAAAAATGATGGAAAAAAATTATAGTGCATGATATATAAATGATGGTTCAAACTGGACTCTTGAGACTTATCTCTTTTAAAGACACGATTCTTGCATTTGAGAAAACCATCAAATTTTACGACCTGAAAGATATTTGAAACCTGATTTATGTTCGCGAGGTCTGAACATCTTACTCTTTTTGCTTTTTATTCGGGGGCTGTGATTCATCATTGCCTTTCCATTCAATGGATGACGTAAAAAGGTGGAATGCATTCGAATAATTTTTAAATTCAATTCAAGGAAAATATGGGATGCCTACTTAGTATGAGAATTGAAAAGGAATGCTGAAAATAAATCAATTTTTCTTTCAAAGGTAAGAATTAATACAGAGCCATGACAGATGTGGAAGAGGTTTTTAATTAGAAAGAATAGCTTTTTAATGAACATTTGGAATTAAATGAAAATGGTAAAAATAAAACATAAAGTGTATTAGAAGTAAATATAAGTTTTAAGTAAATCATAAAATTTAAGTTATCCGACTACTTGCGACATCTTTTTTTTTTAAAGTAGAGATATGGGGATTTTTTTTGTGGTTTTTAGATTTGTTTCGCACATTTTAAGAAAAATATGCTAAAATTAAGAAGAGAAAAAGATATTATTAATTTACTAAAATGAGAGAAAATGTACAATAATAACATAAACGCGGCTCATTCTGTACCAAAAGTTTATAAACAAATTTTCAAATTTTCGATTCTTATGTGTTGCTATGTTACTCATTTTGAAATGACCTTCAGGATAAGAGATATTTCAATTTTTTACAAAAACTAGAGCACTTTATCTTAGTTATTATATGAAATTGCTTAAAAAAACAGTGATTATATTAACATAAGGGACTGTAAATTTTGTAATAAAGTAGTGATTGATAAATCTGAAGGTTAAAATACTTCTACTATTATACAGAATATACTCAAAAAATTTCAGTTAATTGTTTTCAAAACTTTTTTAGCAATCATTGGCCCCGTTTGAGTATTTTCAAAAGAACACATTTCGTGTAAAACGCGTTTTAAAGTATGAGATATCTTGCTTAAAGTATTGATATCTGCTTGTGCTAAAACACTTGTAGTTTTTGTTCTAGAGAACGGAAAATAATAAACTTGCTATTTTTATAAAGCTAATAAGATGGCCTATAAAATAAAATCATAAAAAAGTTGTTAATTTTTGGTGAAATTCTCAATTCTAAGGTAGTCGGATACCTTAAGAGTATAAGGAGTCTTAACCTTACCTTAAGAACCTAAATATATACCACTTTTAAGTGGTATATATTTAGTTATAAGCTACTATATTATTTCTCTTGGAGTTCAAGAAAACTTTGTATCATTCTATTCGTTTAAAAGATGGTTCACAAAGTTTTATAGTTAAATTATCTGATTAAACAGTGCAAAAATGTTTAACACATTTTCGCGGAGAAAATACGGCAGCGGCAGCCTAGTGGTCAAGGTAACGGACTCATGGCTGGCGTGTCATGAGTTCGAGCCGAGAACCTCTAAAGACTCGCCATGGAAAATGCCAAAGTAACGTTACACCTGTCGAGACTTAATACCCTCCTCTTGGTGTGGAGTGGTAGTTAGGAGTTGAGGGTGCCTGCCCAGGTGTTGTCCTCGTCACTTGACCAAAGTTCAAAATTACGCGGTATCTGTTTCCAATCATACGTGTTGCTTTATAGTGCGACTTTAATGTAACTCATTCGAAATTAATAGCCTTTGTTGCTCCATGTCCCACGGAAACTGTAACTATAACTCTCTCGAAGCAACTTTTTCAAAGTTGACTTTAGATATTTTAAATTCTCAAAAAGGGATCTTTGCATATTTTCAGCATACTTTTTTCGGGCATATTTTTCTCAAACTAAACAAAAAATTACCTTTATTTCATTATTTGTCAGATTCAAGTGTTTATCATGCCGCAATTTTTGACGAACTTTTGAAAATTGGATTAAAAATCTTTAATTTTAATCTTTAACTCTTTCTGATTAATAAATTTTTTAAAAATCCTTTTTATTATAAATTTATCTTTTCAAACGCCACATTAAAAATATCAACATATGCTTTTTACACGAATTTTTAACTAAACAATTAGTAAAATATTTTGGCTTTTTCGCTTTTGTTAAGAAACATTACCATTCTACTGAGCTTATAACATTACATAACGCTCACGGCCTATCTTTGTTTCTGTCAAATATAATTAGTCTATCAAGTAAGCCAAAATTTCTTCATTTGTTGAATTTTTGTAGCAAAATTACTGATATTATTTGAATTAACTATCACAAAAAGCTTTGTAATCTTACCTACTAAATTATTCCTCCGTTGGAGGCCAATATATATTTTGCTAAAAATAAGAAAAACTTTAAAACATGCGATCTTATTTAAAAAAGTACTTAAAAGTTTTGAATATGATGTCTTTTTTTTAACAGCATATTTAAATAAATTTTATTTAAAAAATTTACCTACATAATGTATGGTATTTTATCTTGTTCGTATAATTTTTTAGTACGAGATTTAAAAATTTTGAGTAAATTTTATTCTTGATATTACATCTTGCTTTTATTTTACTTGGAAAAAAAGCCAAACATTCTTTGTTTGGCTTCAATCGTATGAACTACAACGTATATTTTCTTCATTGTATTAGGGTTAATAGAAACACGTTTACAGTACTGCCACATAAGAGTATATGAACGTAATATGTTAATAACGAGTACTGAAATGTTTATGAATTTTGCATTCATAAAATCTTCAGCAGGATTTCAAAGTTATTAAGTAATTTCCAATGTTAAGCACAGCTATGAACGATTGAGATAAATTTTAAAAAAGTTTTCCATTTGATAAGTTGAATGTTTAATTTGTATAAAGTGTAACACAGAAACACATATATTTATATCGCTTTAATCGAATAATATTTTCAAAGCGAATAAAAATTTGGATTATTTTGCTTAAAAATTTGCTTAGAATTTCTTAAAAAAATAATTTATGCTCTAATTTGTTTGTATATGAAAATCTATTTATGGAAATTGACTCTCTTTTTAACAATTTTCAAAATAAAAAAAAATTGATTTCTGAATTCAATATTTTATGTTGTTGTTACTTATACCACCTGATCGACAGTAACATCAGATCAAGGCCCACGAAATTCATCACGGCTAAGGGCTAGATTTTTACGCCTGTCGTTAGCCTTATCTTTGAGCACCATGCAGGTGACAATATGATTTCGTTCTGCTTCACCTCAATTTTGAGGGAGAACACCCTAGGGGTGGTCAGGGGCCTCCCAACTCTTTTCCCCTTTGACCAACCTCACAAGAGGACTTGCGGCTCGATGGCTATTTAAAGTATTCCCATGCCACGAAGGAACTATACATGTACAAATATTCATGCCTTCTCCGGGATTCGAATCCATACCCTACGGCACCGCAGTCAGCGTCACTATACCGGATGGGCGGCATATACTTTGTTATAAGTTGTAGTAAGAATCGTGGATAATTTGAACTTGTTGAAGTTAAAAGCATTACGTTCAATATTGTCATTGAGGGAACATAACTTTATATGAGAGAATAGAACTTAAATAGAAAATTTTTCCTCACAGAAAATTTTTTTATAATATTAGTTCAAAATTCTACAATGTCTCAAATATATATTCTTACCAGAGTGAATTATTAAACATTTAGAAATATTTAGTGAATACACTTTTTTTATTTTAGTATAAATTGCAGCTTAGTGTAATACATCAAAATGTGAAAGAAGAAACAGGAAACATATTTAGCATGGAACTAGGAAAATATGGGCACTAAGGTAATATGAACTTTAAGCAAATACCCATATTATTCGTAATGATTTATAGATGGTGCATCAGTACTTCGGCGTTGGGCAATGCTCAAGTGTCATGGCGACTGTGTGATTTGTTCGTATTGCTCTGCGGTTCAAACAGAAGTGCAAACGGACGGAAGTACAACAACCTGGTACTTCAAATTGGGGTTGTTTTTATATTTTAGTTATCTTATTATTAACACGAAACGATTAATGCGAAAAACTAATTATTTTTACATGAAACCTATAACCTGTGTATAAACCCTAACTTATACATGCAGCCGCGCGAGAGAGTGTTTATTAGCATCGCACTGCAGGGTCAGCGTGTTCAAATCCAGTACCGCTGAAGACTCACGGTGCACAGGTGGCCAATGAACGTTAAGTACGTCGAGGCTCAAACGTCCTCCTGTTGGTGTGGTGTGGGAGGGTGCAGCTCAGGTGTTGTCCTCGCCATTTGACTATGGCTCAAAACTACGAAGTCCGTCGCCAAAAGCCCTCGAGTAGACCCTCGATAGAGCGACGTTAATATTTACTCATTCACAAGGACTATTCTCTCAGAGGGAGTCTGTAACCTTAGAGTGAGTGAGTGAGTGAGTGAGTGTAGGTTTAATGCGCAAGAGCGATTTCGCTAAGCTGCGCATCAATTGTTAAAATATAAAAAATCATAAAAATACTCATATAAAAGTTCACAATATAACAAAACAGATTTGGTGATGCCACCAAGTCAGTAACCTTAGAGAGCGCGTCCCCAGGTGGCGGATCGGGGAATGCCTCCATTGGTATTTCCTTTGGATGGTAGAGGGGGGAATAAAATACCCTCCGTACAGGCAGAAGTACAACCTCTTTGAGGTAATGGCATCCCTTTTTAATGAGGGTTCTGAACTGGCGAAAGAAGCTATAAATCTTAATGATGACAACTTTGTTAACGTTACTTTATCAAACGCAAATGCTGCCACAAATTTCAAATTGAGAGAGAAGTCAATTCCTGTAAAGAGCATCAAATCTGTAATATAAGTTGAGACGGCCTTATAACAAAGACTATTGCTAAGCTAAGAACATGTCACAGAGGAACGAAGTTTGATAGGGATGGTTGAAGAGTTTGGTTGAAGAATTGTGATAACTGTTTAGATGCAGAGCTAACACCTGCTCATATTTTTGACTGCCCAGCTGTTCTTGTTACTCTACAAGAAATATAGGGTCCTTTTCTCTTCAACAAACCTCTATGTGGACAATATTGCACAGATTGCCAGAACAGTCAGCTCAGGTATCGTCATCGTCACTTGACCATGGTTCAAAATGACGAGGTCCGTCGCCAAAAGCCCTCGTGCAGCTGAACGGTGCTATGTTAATATTCACTCACTTACTCACTAGAAGCGATTATGTAATAACCCCCTTAAAGGTGTGATAGTTAGGAAAAAATGAATAATTACTATTTATTATTCTGTAAAAAAAAGTTAAAAATAAAAATTAATTAAAATTTGCTAGAAAAATACCTATCGATGTCTTTAGTTTTTGCTAAATTAAAAAATATAAATCATATATTCTTCATTTTTTGAGGGGGTATACATGTGAAATGTATAAAAAGTATCGATAAGAAGATTTATAAAGTATCGAAAAGGCATACAACGGTTATTAATAATTCATTTTAATTTTCCTGTCCTTGTCTGTAAGAAGACGAGCTGGAAAAAAAAGTCTCCATATAATAACTTCTTTTTCAATACTTAACAAACTTTTTGTTCCTAAGCTTCCTCCGCGAATTCTGTTTTCTTTCCTCTTACTTTTCGTTTGTTAAAGAGAGATTTAAGAAACCTCGGTAGCCGTCTGTCTATTTGCTCAAAAGTATTTTATGCGACCATTCCAGAAATAGGACTCTTCTATACTGAGAGAAAAAAATTCGCCAAGAAGTATTTGTAAAATAAAACAAAAGAAACCGGAACTCCGGATTACTTGCTGTTCATCCCGGGAAGAGGAAAAGGAAAACAAAAAGAGTTCCCAGAAGATTCCTCGTCATTGTTAGCCAATATGTACAATAATAACAATAGGAGCTAAAGGGCTTCCACGTGTGAGATATTTTTGGTGAAAAAAATTAAAATTTTAGCGATACAAAAAGAGAAAGTAAATTTGGTTTTTTTCCACAGTAGCAAAAATTTTAAGATTTTCTTTCGTTTTGATTTAAAACACATAGCGAAAATGTTTTTACCGTTTAGATGTGAATTTACTTCATAATTTAAACTCTCGTATTATCTATACCTCTTTTAATTCACACAAATATGCAAATAGATTGTTGCTGAAATTATATGTTAAGTTTTGTACTAAAGATTCAATAACAAAAAGCATCAATGTTTCTTCGTATATACAGTTGACTCAGGGTAATTCGAAGTTGGAGGGACCAATGAAAAACTTCGAATTATCAAGACAGTAGAAAAAACTCCCAAAATACTCGAAGATAGTTATTTTTCTAACACATTTAAAATTTGAAACTATGTAATAAAACAACAATTGTACATATGTATAAAATTATTTTAAAGTAATTTTTAAAAAGTACATATAAATTTTATACAGAAGTTAAAAGTCCTGTATATTAAAAGAATACATTCGTACACAATCCTACGCATATCTTCTCAATAGAGGATCATCCTTTCTGAACCCATGTGTAGCAAGGCCACGTGTTAAGCGAAAGATATGGAAGGCTGACAACAGGTATAGTTGGTCTATTGTCTACTTGAAGAAGAAAAGCAATAAAAGTGTCTTTTCGCCTGATGAACCAGAAAACACTAAGAAGGGGTAGCAGACAGATGGTCATTAAAGGGCTACGATACAGGGGAGACACGCAGAGATAATATAACACAAAACTTGTAATCTCCAACCTGTTTTCTACGGGACTGTACATGATAGTGAGTGTTCGAATTGTCGAGAGTTTTATAACATAACTTCGAATTATTGCGTGTTGTAGTCTGGCCAGCCACAGATTTTACTTCGAATTATTGTGTGTACCCATAAGTATTGTTTTAGTTCGAATTATCAAGAGTTTTTCAAGGGACTGAGCATACACTTCGAATTATCGAGAGGTTCGTGTTATCGAAGGTTTGAATTATTGAGAGTCGGCTGTATATATAGATCAGGGGTGGGCGGACTTTTCCAGGGTACGGGCTACTTCTAATGTTTTTTAGGTGTTGCGGTTCACCCAGTGATATAGGTGTGGTTCTTCTGTATTAAAATTGCATGTTTTTTAGCACTTGTTTTTGATATTATATCCCTCTCTTTGAAAATATGACAAAAAACTATTTTTACTACAAAAATTGTCAAGTTGAATGCTTGAAAAACTAGGAGGAACTGCTAAACTGTGGAACGTTGACGTATTTAATGCATCGATAGAGAAGATACGCGAATCGATGAAACAGAAACCGACGTATGTCCTTAATTTGTTCCCTATCGAATCCCACGCCATTGCGTCAACACAAGAACCCAATCCCGTGGAATCGCGTGAAGAGCTAATCATCAACATTTATTCTCCACTTCAGTCGGCGAGTGGGGAATTTCCCCCCTACAATGACGATGTACATGTTAAGGGTCATCGTTTTCGCTTCCAATGAAGGTACATGCGTCGTCTGCACACTTATTGAATCATTTACTTATGTAAACACAGTTGCATCGATTGTGAAAAGAGTATTCCAAAATCTAGCTTGTATCAGTGCTCCATAAATAGGTTTCTTTTAGTAAGCGTGTGTTAGTATAAAGGGGGTCACCCTAAAATGTCTTGTCGATCGCGATCAACTTAATGCTCATTCCGGATATAAATAGACATGTTCTTAATAATATCACTGATACAATAAACGAATCTAATTAACTAAATACCATGAAAAGAAACATATTTGAATAGCAATTATACCAGCCATTTCAATTAAAGTTTCGTACTGCAATTTTTGTAATGAATCTGTAGATTACTTTTTTAAAATTGCAATTATTTGTGAAAATCTATATGTTTTTGCGCGTACCACCCTCCTAGTGGTCTTGGTCACGAACTCGAGTCCAGTGTGTCATGAGTTTGAGACCTAATGATGGCCGCGGTAGCCAAGTAGTCAAGGTATCGGATCATGGCAGGCATGTCATGAGCTCGAGCCCAGTATCACTAAAGGCCCGCCGTGTAGGGGGGGGGGAGCGATGCAGGTTAAATCTGTCGAGAATTCAAACGTCCTCCCGTTGGTGTGGTAGTTAGGAGAGAGGGGGGGGGGTGCCAGTTCAGGCGTCGTACTTGTCACTTGACCATGGTTCAAAATTACGTGGTTCGTCACCAAAAGCCCTCGTGTAGTTGAACAGTGCGACGTTTATATTCACTCACTCACTCGAGCCCTAATGCCACTGTAGACCAACTGTGTAGACAGGCTGATGCTCGTTAAATCTGTCGAAACTCAAAATCCCCTCGTTGACGTAGTGTAGAAGTTCGGAGGTTATCGACTGAGGTATTGTCTTCGTCACTTGACCATGGTTCTGAATTGCGAGGTTTGTCATCATTAGCCCTTGAGTGCTGTTTTACATTAATAAAACACTCAATCTCTCAAGCCCACCATCTGAAAATGCATATTTATTTTACCGTTTTTCGATAATTGGAAGAGTTATTGTGTAACAGTAACGATGTTGGGTGTTTAAATGATGTTATGTGTTGAAGTTACCAATAAAAATTATATAATAACCTTAACTATTCGTGAGTCTTTGGTATTTTACTTAAATCATTTAAGGTTTTTTAAATTTATTATATCGTGAAGTTGCAGTCAGTTTTAATATACATTTTTAATCCTCTCTCGATAAAACTTATAATTTCTTATTAATTCTAATTGAACGTAAACAAAATCGAGAATATTTATTTTAAAAATATATAAATATGATATATATTTTATTCCTAACCTTGCAGAGTTATTGAATATAGTGCATATATCACATCAGAGATAGCATACGCTGAATATAGAGTCATTACCGATTTTCCAGCCAGTAAAAATAACAAGTTTTATTTAATCTGAACCGAGACTTCATGATTGATATCATTGCTGTAATATATAATTCTAAGCATTAGTGTCGAAGGGATAGCCCCTAATAAGAATATTTTTCATTATAAATTTTGTATTAGACTTAGAGAAAGTCTACTGTTATTAAAAATTCAATAGTTTTACAAATTATATATAAATCGCAAGAAGAGCATTTTATTATATTATACGATTTTTCTAATATACCGAAGAAATGGTTTATGAATAAAAAAAAAGTTATTTCCTTTTTGAGGATTGAATATTTCAATTTAAATAGTATCCAATTTTATTTTTAAATAGTATTAAATTCAAATATAGTATATTGTTTGTGTGTGTGTGTGAATACTATTAATAATTTTTTTCTTAAAAAAATGGCACCACCTCACCGGAACATCTATCTGCACATGCATCTGAGTGACTAAGGTCATGAAAACTGAGATAGGCACAGTAAGTATTTGCACTTATGGGCTGTTGTGCAAATGAGTTTAGTTTAGTATAAGGAAGGAGATGACAAAAATTTTGCATCCTCTTAATTTGGCATGCGGGCTTATAAATCAATCTAGAGTCTAAAACCAACTCTATACTTTCTTTTACAGTATTCTTACGATTTTAGATAACACATTTACACTAAACTCTGCTTAAGTTAGCAGAGTAGATTATATCATCTGTAATAATTTTTTGCCGTTATTATACAGAACATACAAATGCACATTAAATAAAAAGATACATTAACATCTAAATGTGATATCTAAATATGCAATTTCAGTATTTATTATTGAGCCACACGCAATGTATATATATTTGGATGCGAAAAAATATGCTACACATACTCGATAGTGAAGATACATCCCCAAGATGGATTGCATGGAAAAATATATTCATATAAATCGTTACATATTGTACACTATGCTACATGCATGAACCTGAAAACAGCTGTCCTGCACTCCGTGAATACAATATAAGGAGAGAAAATGGCCGATTTTTGACATTAAGGGCAGCTTTTTAGAGCCACTATTCTCATTTTCCCACAACCAATAGGAAGATTTTCTCTTCACTAGACTCCAAACTTCCAAAATCTCAGAAACCAAGTTCCTTGCCTTGAAGCCCCACCTACTGGCCCGAAGCCGCTTGTCCAATAGCCCTGCAGCATTCCTCAAGCATGAAAATTCTACATCATCGTCGCTCTTCTCAAATAGACTTTTTGCCAGATACGGGATTGAGGTTTCTTAGATATCCATATGCCCGCAGACATTTCCGTAGATTCCGATTTCACATTAATAGCGCCTCTGTTGAAAGGGTGAACCAGTTAGTAGAACTGTGGGCACATATCGTACCAAAAATGGCAGATTACCAAAAAAGATGGCAGTTCAAACAATCAGATCAATTTACAAAGGATCACGTGATGGAACTTATAATAGGTTGGTTTGTTTGTCGTATCGTGGAAGGTAGCCATCTACACACGTCTTAAGCAAGTATCACAAGCAATGTGACGAAAACCGATGAAAGGGGAGGATATGCCACTTATGAGAGTGTTATGTATATGAGCCTGGTGTAGATCGATCTAGTAAACATGTCCAATATGATTGCAAATGAGAAGCCCCACACTACGCCACTGCTTGTCGATATTGGTGATAATATAATAGCTCATTGGTATGAAGACGTGTTGTAGCTCGTAGAACTACTCTTCTATCGGGGCGTCCCCAATGCCGTTTACAAGTAGGATAATATCTGACTGCCCTCGACATTCATTAACTGAGTATTGTAAGGTGCTTCATTGTTCATTAGAGTTTTGTGATCTTTCACCCGTCGAGCAAATCTGAAACGTGATTGGTTGTCATTTGCGTATACGGTCCCCTCCCCTCTCGAACCCCTCAGGGGCTCACCTTCTTTAGGTGAGTATGGGTGTCACAATCCCGAGGTGCCCTAGTGATCTTTTCCTTTCCCACGGGTTTACTGTCTTTGGTAAACACCGGCTTCACGAACCTGGGTGCCCTAGTGATCCTTCTCTATTTTCGACCCTCTTTCTTTTCATTCAATTCAGTCTTTCTTTCTCTCTTCCCGTCTAGACCACAGATATTAAAACAAATGTTTGGCGCAGTATAGCCGAAATCGGCTCTTGCGCCAATAAACCCCAAAATCACTCACTCACCACTCTCGGACAACAAACTGAAGCAAGTGTGATTGGGATTACCTAGTCTTCTATTTCTCAGGTCACAATATTTGCACTCCCTGACTCGTGTTGTTTCCAGTTTCGGTGCCTGCGGTGGACTTATATTCCACTAGTCACCTGGTGTAGCTGCTCCCTGTATTGTCATATCAATTGGAAATAAACATCTTACTTCATACACTCAAATTGAGAAAAATATAAAGTGAAAAATATAATCACATGTTCAAAAAAAGGGAAATATTAATTATTTTTAGAAATTACGTAAGTGGTTTTAAGGAAAAGTTTCAATCGCTGAGTAAGACACGTGTACACTAATAAGAAATTCTTTTTCTAGGAATCGTGAATAGTTCTTTCAAAAAATTTGAGGTCTAATCCTTTTGATGATGAATCTCGAATAAATCTATCAAAATGTATAGGGTTTAATCCTTTTAATGCAGAAATCAAATGAGACTTACTTTTCTAATTATGGTGTTCGTAATCATGAATTAGAGAAAAATATATAGGATTAAAACTTTAAATTATAATATTGAGTTGTTACATATATGTGTGTGTATAATTTTGAAAACTTTATTAGATATTTCTACTGCAAAAAAAATCATCATTAATAATGTGAAAGTAGAATATTTCAAAATATTTAGAAAAAATGGCCCCGAATACTACACAAATATTTAATATCAGTCATTAGATTTTGAATTCCAATAATATAACACGTTTTTTCGAGGAAAAAAACAGAAATTTAAATTTAGTTTTGAGTAAAATAATCTTTAAAATTAATTATGATTCATAATCAGAGAATTTACAATAAATCAAGAAATAAGTTTCTTAAGAAATAGATTTTGGGAATAATTTTCTAGAGTAAGAGAGTTCTACTGTCCTTCCAGCGAAATAATGCTGGGTCAAATCTATTCTTTCGTGGAGTTTACAGGTACTTATACGTTTGAAGGTGCTTAGTTAAGAGCTTATATTTCCTCCATCATTAGTATAATGAGAAGATGTTGTCTTATGTAGGACAAATATTCTCGTTCCAGTCGGCTTACGTAATGAGAATGAAATGCAGAGAGAATCTTAATAATTGCACATTAGTAATTCTGCTTTCATTCATGGCAGGCATTGATTGCCTAGATTTGGAATCACACAGTTGAAGATCACAAATTGTTTAGAACATATCGAGACTTTATGTTTGTTGTACTTTTTTCAGTTCCTACCATTAGTTTACACTTTCTCTATATTTGTATATATTTATCGTTAATAAAATACATTTTAAAGCACTCAATTGAGCTGAAATTTCATATACACGATTATTTTGGATGACACTAGAGTAATTTAATTATAATGAAAAAAAAATTCATTGATTAGAACTAAGTATTCAAACAATTACAAATACAGCCACGTTAGCATCATTTTTGGCGACTTGTGTCAAAATTTTAAAAGGTTTTTCCCTCACATTTTAAAGCGCTCATTTGAGCTGAAATTTTCTATACACTATTTTTTTGGGTAGCAATGCGATAGTTTAATTATAATGAATTAAAATTAATTAACTGAAGTTAATTATTTAAAGAATTACCGATACAAACCCGTTGGCTTCACTTTTAGCGACCTGAGTCAAAACTTTCAAAGGTTTTTTCCCCTCACGTTTCAAAACATTCAGTTGAACTGAAATTTTACATACACAATTGTTTTGGATGGCAATACGATACTTTAATGATAATTAATAAAAACTAATCGCCACTTAATGTTGTGATTCTATCATATGTATATACATATTTATATTAATCGTAACTATTTAATAAAAAGTAATTAAAACAATTTTTTGTTGTTGATCAAGTAGGAATTGACATAAAGTTTGTTATATTACTTGTTTTATTATTATTTCAAAATTTAGAAGAGATTAATTATAAGGTTTTGATAACGTTATTAGTAGAAGGATAGTAAAACTTTGAAGCATAAATTCCTGATTCTGAAATAACTTTTGCAAAAAAGAAATTGATTCAGCAACTTAGGAAAACAAATATTCCATTCCAACATTTATTTCCATAAATGCCCCAAATAACTTAATATACTTAGTGAAATCCCCTTAAAATTTAGCAGAATTACTCGGCTTTGCTTTTAAACACATTCAATCCAATTTTCCCATCTCGGCTAACTTAATTTAAGTCTCATTTAAGCGAACATTTAATTACATAAAACCTCACAAGAGTTTCGAAACGGCTGTCGGCAACATATTAGAAAACACTTTAACATATACTTGTGAAAATTTTCATCCTCTGTTCTATTCAATCCAGTCTATTAAAAAGTAAAACAACTCTAAAGAAGCACTAAGGATATTGAGGACAGATTTCTAAAATTCAAATTCCGGTGAAGTGATACAGGAACGATTCCTAATTGAGATTCCTTCTCCTTTCCTAAATTTTAGGCCACTATTCGTGAAGCCTCAGTGTCTCAGTTCTGTTTAAAATGCAAGAGTCCCATCCTCCTCCTGACGAGTCATTAATAAATTCTGAACTTGAATAAGTGCCTTATTTTGAATATCGCTAAATGTGAAACCCACGGTCTTCGTTACCGTGGTCTCAGTCTGTCCGAAGCACGCACAGTTGCTCTCGTTGTTTTGATTAAAGGTCTAGATACGAAAATGATATTTAATCAAGTATACATATATATTAATACTTATATATAAACCAAACTAATAACGTGCTGTATTTCATGTATGTAGTTATTATATTTAATATGTGGTAGAATAAAATTTTTTTTTTCTACAGAAGTCTTTAATGACAGTGAAGCTTGAACGAGTGATCCGCCAATCTCTTGGCTTCTTCTCTATTACTATTCAAGTAATAAAGGCGTCATCCGCCAAAGTATCTCTAGTTATAATCACAAAATTTAACAGTCATCAGTAAAAATTCATATTCTCAATAGTTATTAGTAAAAATTCATTCTCAATAGTTATAAGTAAAAATTCATATTCAATAGTTATTAGTAAAAATTCACATGTTCAATAGTTATTAGTAAAAATTCACGTGTTCAATAGTTATTAGTAAAACTTCATATTTAACAGTTATTAGTAAAAATTCATGTGTTAAATAGTTATTAATAAAAATTCATATTCAATAGTTATTAGTAAAAATTCATATTCAATAGTTATTAGTAAAAATTCATATTTATAGTTGATAGATTAATTATTTATTAAATTCTCAATCAAAACCAACTCAAGAGCTATTGACACCTGACTCATAATTCTGAACTACGGTCAAGTTGGGAGGAATACACCTAACATTGCACAAGCTGATCTTCAAACTTACACATCATATCGACTTGAAAACTTTGCGAGAGAGAGCCCTGACTAATTTCAAGTGCATTGTCCTTGCTATATAAGGATTTTTTAATGAAGTAGGACAGGGGTGTAACGGAGAATATTAGGCCCCCCTGCAAATTTAGGTTTTAGTCACCAAGCCAGTTACAAAGGAATGTAAAACCATGTAACCTTTGGGCCCTCTTACAACCCTGGTCCCCCCCTCGATGCGAGGGTTGCGGGGGTGTGCGTTACGCCACTGTAGCAGGATTTAAACCGACGTGTTGACTACAACAATGCTGCCAACGAGCTCGTGACTGTTCATAGTGACATTTGTATGAAACACGTGTGAATCTTATTTCATCAAAGATTCTTAAGTGAAATAATAATAATATAAGTTAAGTTCACACAAATCAGTGACGTAACGTACACTCCCCCCACCCCCGTATTGCGGGGGACCCAGGACTCTAGGGGGCCCAAAATCTACCTGACGCCAAGCACGTACCCTTTTCAAGATTCAACTTGGAGCACAAAGCCTGACTTTGCAGGGGGGTCCTAATATTTTCCATTACGCCACTGAGTTTAATTAAGGTATCCGACTACGTTCAAAACCATGATTTTGCGGAAGCGTACAAACGAATATTTCCTTAAATATTTCGAGTCACTTAGATTAGAATACACTTATAAAATTGTTTTAAGAATATTATAACAATAAAAATTTATTTAGATGCAATATTTTGGCAAAAGATGAACTTGGAATAACGTATTTTTAAAACATTCTACTTTAATGAAAAATGCTTCTAGAATAATAATATTTTGCTTATATATAGATCAAACCTTTGTACAGAGCCTGAACAAGGAGTTTTGAAAAATTCCTATTATTTTCACAGTTATTACTAATTGACATAATTCCCAGTGTTTTTTTTTGTTAAAATTTCTACACTCTGATATAATAAAATATGGACAAATCCACTTCTGTAAGTTATACAATTCAAAAATCCTAGTTCAGGCTCTGTACAGAGGCCCGTGCTACATATAGGCAAAATATTATTATTATAGAATTATTTTCCATAAAAGGAGAATGTTTTAAAAATAGATAATTCTATGTACATTTTTTGTCTAAATGTTGTATTTAAACGATTTTTTTACTGTAAAAATAGTTTTAAAACAATTTTACTCGAGTATTCTAATCTAAGTGGCACTAAATATTAAAAAAATATTCGTTTGTACGCTTTTGAAAAATCTCGGTTCCAAACTTAGTCGGATAACTTAAGTTTAAAATCTTTCAGTAATATGTTGTGAATGTTAGAAAATGTGTGTGTGTGAATCATCTAAAATGTCTTTGTATGTGTGGGTGCGTTATTCAACAATAGTTCAGAAAAACTGGTTCGTTTTTAATAATCGTAGAGCAAAATTAAATAAACCAAATAAAAAAAGGATAGGAAGATAATTATATTAGCATCTCCTTTTTTAAATTGCCACACCCCACCACTAAAGGTAGCATTGTGCGGACTTATAGTATCAAAACAATCTTCTATCTTGATTGTTTCTTTAATTTTTTTTTCTGAATCAAGATGATAACCTAAGAATTTGCTAATATCAAAGAATCTGATTCTAACAATGAACTGCAGTAAACTAAAAATTAGATTTTGATTTTCTTAAAAAAGACTTAGAATTATAAAGGATAGAAATAATAATAATAAATAAAGCTAACAAAAAAATACGAAGGAATATGTTTTTTAAAATTTGTTTTCCGCCGTAAAGGCTTTGTACAATTTAGCAATGCCTGTGACATAGTAATGAAATTCGATACGTAAAGTTCCCTTAAATTTTTAGAATTATAATTTATCTAAAGGATTATCACAAAGCAGAACATTTTATCAGTTCCAAACTGTTGGTATAGATTAAATATATTATTAAGAACAGATATCACACACTCTTGTACTGTACAACTGTGATGAGTTCAAATATCAAATATATATATCACTTCAGGTGATATATCTCATCATTTGCCATACTAATAATTACTGTCATTTAATAATCAAGTAAACTATATTATGCAGACATATATTACGCATGGTTCAGCAGAAACATAGCGACAGTAATTATTTAATACTAATGATGGCGCAGTATCGATTAGTGAGATAACCATTCTATGAGTCCAGTCTGTTATAAAGTGATTAAAATAAAAGTAGGATACAAATTGTAAATGAGTCAAAATCTCTTTTTTGTACGGAATAAATACATAGATTACACACAGAATAAATGCACAGCCTACACTATACAGAATAAATATAAAAATATATAGTCTTACACAGAATAAATATAAAAAAATATATAGTCTACACAGAATAAATATATATAACGGATATACTTTTTTTAAAAACTATAATAGCTATGTAACCGATGAATAAAGAATCAGAAAGGAATGTGTAAGTAGAAATGTACATACCGATAAGAAATTAAATCTCTTAAATTGATTTATTGTTTACGACAAGATTTAGCAAAAAGAAAATTGTTTCATAATGGTATTCAAAAGTTTTTTAACAAAACGATATCAGAAAAATAAATGTTTTTTCTTCCAGATGATACTGAAAAGAAAAATTTATAATTTTTCTCATTCTGCTTAAAACTACAAATATAATCAATTTCTCAGAAATTTATCATTCAACAATATCTCACACGGGAAGTTCTGCAAATTTAATTTAATTTAAACAATTTAAATTTATTAAAATACAACACTTGCATTTCAATTTCACTCGAAAGAAATATGTATTTTCTTTGAATTTTTCTGACTTCTTCCCTATTTTCCCTATTTCAAGAGTTCAATTGAAGCATGAATTCTTGCAGTGATAGTCACTTCATCAAAGGCCATCACACATCTAATACTCAAAAATTTTTTTTTAAGAAAGATATGTTAATATTTTTATAAAATGTTTTAGAAACTTTACTTTTGTTCAGCGAAAGTGGGAAATCATTTATTCTTTTTTGGATCAGATAGAGATGGTTTATTAACGCCTCACTACCAAGTAACAAAAGGACAATTGGTGAGTGTAATGTCCTTTTCTATTATTTTTACCACTACTTCTAAACACAATGCGTCGTGCTAAAAAAAATCAACAGAATTTATCTTTTTTAAATACAAAAATTACTTTCTTAATGCTTCTCAATGCTGTGCTTTGCGTTAACAGCCAACAGAATTATCTCGTTTCTCAATACAATCAAACCCAGAAATATCGAACGCGTTAAACACAAAACCCAAAAAACTACCTCTTCTTGGTGCACCAAACTTAGCCCGATGCGTCGGGGTAAAACAAAGGAACATAAAATTAACATAAAATTGGTCCATAACTTTCACGCTCTAAAACCGGGAGACTCTCTTGACCGTCTTGTTTCAAGGTCAACCACCTTCTCTAAAAAAATAGTAACCCACCCTCGCAGATGCGGAGAATTGAGCCAAACATGCTATAATCTATCTCCATCAGTAGCCAGACATTACATTGAGGGGAACCTCGTAATTTTGGTTAAGGAAAGACACTTTAAACTGCACTCTATTTATCATATTTCAACATCATACCAATGTGAGGATTTCGAATCCCACATATTTTGAGTGCATCACCGTTATATCACGGAACTTTAGGACTGGAGTACCACAATTCAACAGATGCCATGCCGGCCATCAGCTCTTCAGTGGCCTTCAAACAGTGTAAATGCAGTACAGAAATTCATTGGCATTAATGAAGTAATTCGTTTTCTATTTCAAATTACTAATGATATTTTAAAAGTCAAAATATATTTTAAATATCGTATTATTTTCTGCTATTTAAAATTTACTTAAGGTATTTGCCTACGCTTCTGAATCAATGTTTGACTTAAATTCAAAACTTTTTAATTTTTGCCTTTTTGTGTAGGGAAAAAAAATCAAGCACCAGAAAGAAAATTTCAATAACATTGAAAAAGAAGAAGGTATGTTCTATAAAAGTGGTAAATTTTAAATATCTGATATCAAGCATTATTTTAGTAAAATAAGAATCAAAATTATACGAAGTTTATGCTGTTTTATTACTTAAAACTTGATACCTCAAAAATTTATTAATGTACTTCTTTCGTATTTTGTGTACATGTTATTTAAAGTATGGTAAAGACAATGAACTAATGATTCAGCTCTAACATTATATATTTATATTTTAAACTGTTTATAGTTACAAACAATATGCATTTTTATAAAATTATCTGTAAGAAAATGTGCCACGCGCGAGCCATATCTTTTTGGTAATTGTAAATATACTTAGATTTTAGTTCTTTGCTTTTATAACTGTGCTAAATATGTCGTGTAAAAATAATTTAAATATATGGCTTTGATTTCCATACAGAGTGATTTGGAGTTCGATAAATTTTCATCATACTTTACCTAAAATATCTTATTTTAATAAATTTAAATTAACTTCCAGATTGGTGTTTTTCATTAATTTAAGTCATAAGCTCCCAAAAATAATATAATATTACTAGTATATATATATGATTTTAGAAAACTCGTCCCGAACCTAGGCATATATCTTAATGTAAGTTATATTTTCTAAAGACAAAAACGCTTTTCAATGAAATGAAAACACAGAGGAAATCAATTGGAGAGCAAAATGCCATTCCATTATCTCAATTATAAATATTTATCTTTGCCATTATTGTATGAATTAAAATATAAGCAATATTATGACATTACAGCAAATAGAATTCGGAAAATATTCATGCCATGGACTACTAGACCGCATCTGATTGACTACTAGAAAGTAGAAAAATCTATCGATGTTTTTTATGGATTATCTATATTTAAATTTTTTTATTGTTTGTATTTGTATTACAAAAGAAAACAACTAGAGCTTCGTAATTAGAAGCTGCTTAAACTTCATTTAATCCTTTCTTGCTTCAAATGAAAAATAGAACATTAAAAAAACAATAGAGAAGAATATATTATACATTTTCTTACATATGAAAGTAAATATCTAGTGTTGTTTCAATAGTAACGTTTTAAAAACAAAAGAGAAAAAAAAATTTAAATTACTAATTCAAAGCCAAAGTAAAATGTTACAACGAAGGAAAGTTTATACGTATATAATATTGTATTAATTAAACAGTTGCGAGACTGGCAGAAATACTTATTTATCCGGGAATTAACGCATATTACACTACTCCAATTTACAAAGATGTGAGAAAATTCATGAATGAGCAATGAGATCACGTGTTCTTCATTGGATTCAAAACGGACATTAAACTTGTACTTGTTTCTTGCTTGTGAAGTTTAGATAAGTTTTAAAATGTAATCATATTGGGTTAATATGTTTTAATAGTAAAATTATTCAAAAAGTTTTTCAAAACTAAAACCAGTTCTTGTATTTTACATGTATTTTTAAATAAAGTGCATTTTATTTACCTCTGTGGGTTATCATTGTTGAAAGAAAGTTTCTGCCAAAATTAAAAGTTGTCAACAAGGAAGCGTATAAACCATCGATACTCAACCTGCGGCTCTACCGAGCCTTTTTAGATGGCCCGGTTTGTTCTGAGAAATTCAATTATTTAAGAACAAAGTATTAAAAATTTCGTGGGAAATTCTTTGTCAAGAAATCAAATACATCAATTTTGCTTTTTGCTGTCGATGTCATAAGGGCGCGAATTAATATTCTTTTTCTATTTGTAATGGTTACGGTTAGTGATAACAGACAACAATGGAGTAGCGAAAATTTTATGGGTAGAACTAATTTATAACTATCATTCATATCTTGCAAGCGAAAAATGTTCGAAGAAAATAGATCGTTTCAAGATTATTGGGGGGTTGACTAATTTGCAGTGAAAAACAAACATGGACCAGTAACTATTTGATTTGTCGCGAAAGTGCTGTATTTAAGAAATACCAATATACAAGAATCTTTCAATTACATTTTTACTGGAAGATCTCTCTCAAGAGACGATAAATAGACTTTCTTGAATAATCTTTGCAACAGCAACTAAGTGTTTGGGTAGTGGTAATGTGTCGCAGTAGTAAAATGACATCCTTTGAAGTTTGTTATGTTGTTGGTAATCATACGAAACCGTTTACTGATGAAGAAATTGTTAAGGAATATTACTTAAATGTGCGTGCTTCTAATTTAGTGTTAGAGACAAAAACAAAAAACATAAAAAATAATTAAAAAAAGCAAAACAGAGGAGTTATAATAGTTTAATCAATTTTTCACATTTAAATTTCCAATGTTATCTTGGTCTTAAAGTTTCTCTCCCCCCTCTTTTTATCCTCATGTTGCGGCCCGTAGGAAATAACTGACATATGTAAGGGTCCAAGTGAAATAGCTGATATATGTATGCGTCTCGTGTGAAGTAGCTGACATATGTATGCGGCCCAGCAGAAAAAAGGTTACGTACCCTTGGTATAAGTAGATAAGCTGAAAACACATGATTAAAGTTATGGCGTTAGATGAATTAAGCCTATTTATTAATACTTAAAATAATACCTTCCGTAGTAGCTTGAAATTAATTTAACGTTTTAAATCCATAATATTCTATTAATTATTACTCCTGAGACAAATCTTGCAAAAGAATCAAAACAATGCGCTGAAATGCACAACCTTTATGCTCCAAATTATTAATTACAAATAATGACTCAAATGTATTCAATTAGGAACCTAATATCTTTTCCGAAAACACAACGAAATCAAAAGCATTCGTGTTTCTTAAGATAACTCCATCGTTATTATTCTATTCAAATTAAGAGATAAAGAAGAGAGAGAAAGCATCTGAACCCAAGAATTTAATAAAACAGAGTTTAATATCATAAGCATTCTTAATTCAGGCGAACGTTTAATTTTTTCATTGCCGCCTGTTTATCTACCGTTTCTTTCAAACCCATATTGCTTTTAAGAGTTTCCGAGATAAGTTTGTTTACTTTATTATAGATAGGGAAGGAGAAATTTGAGTTTCATTTCTACGTCGAGATTTATGAATAAATCATGAGACCTCAGCTTGTGGTAATAACGAAAGTGCAAATATTTCTTCTTCGGAATTCTCCGTAATGAGATGATAAAACCTCACTGAAAATTGGGGAACTCATGATAGAGACATAACGGAAGGAAAAGGCTAGATATTTTTCCGTCTGGGGATTCTTCAAGCAACAAACAATATATACATCTAACCCTGAAAAAAATTAAATTAGGGCAATAGGGAAAGCAAAGAAAATGACGAGGTATCATCTTTATACAAATATGCGCTATCGTGAATTTGTGCTTTTTTTTGCAAATTTGTTCTGGGTGTTCTATTTAGTTAACAAAATTTTCGATAATAGACGACGAGCTTAGAATAAAGAGAATTAGAAAGGTTATTTTGAGGGCCATAATATCCAGGTCCAGTATAATTAAGAGATAAATACTTTGGGTTTTGTCTGTATGAACATCGTTATTCTGTTAGAGATTGATATATGATACTATGATTGTCAAAGTTGTTCCGTCCGTGAAGAATAGGGTGCCATCTCAAGTGTCGATCTCGTCATCTGATTCAGATTTAGTGTCAAGCAGAGATAAATAAGAAGCTATACGATGGTTATTGATAACCAACATTAAAATTTATGGCAGAGCGTTGGCAACTTATATATCACATCACACTAGCATGCCGATGCTTAAGTTAAGTTCGGTTTTAACATAAGAAAAAAACCCTAATAATTCTTCACAATGGTCATTTAATAGTAATAGGATTACAAACTATGAAATCATGATATGAATCAGCCATAAAATTCATGATATTAGCTACCAAGCTATTTTGGACTAACAAAGAATAAGGAAAATGAAAACATAATTTGAAAATTTTCCGGACTGAATTTTAAAGCGACACATTTCCAAGCAGAAAAAAAATATTTGAAATCAATTCTAAATATTTATATTAATTTTAGCAATCATACGTGTAATTATATGGAAGAAACGACCGTTAAGTTTTGACACAAAAACGTGCCAGTTAACTTTTGGGCTTCAATCGTTTTAATAAGTTTTCATTATTTTTTTATATTTTTTTTATTGTGATGTGTAATTTTTTTTTCAAATGTTCCTTTATTTAGTTGATTTATAATGTTTTTTTAAACGCTTAATACTCAATTAAATTTTTAGATGATTATCTTTTCTTACGAGTTATTTGTTTTGAATCATTAGAACTCTGATAATATTTTTCTTAAGTTATTAACAGGCTTAGGAATCACAAATTAAAATTCATTGCATTTCTTTAGATTTTCATCAACATAATGCATTAAAAAATCTTTTAGCATACTAATATTTTATTTTAATGATTCATTTTTTAAAAAAAACTAATGATGATTGTGTGTTTTTAAAACTTTAAGATACACTCATACAAATTTATTCACAAAAAATTAAAAACTGTATTAATAGACTAGAAAATAAAAACATTAATTAAACATGATGAGAATTCCTGAAAGTTGCATTATTTTTATGTAAGGAATTTATACGGTGCATTAATGACACCTTTTAAAATAAAGTGTTTTTAAATAAAGTAAGAATTTAAAAAATATTTCCTTACGGCAAATTTCAAGTTTAATTAAAGTGAAACTGAAAAACTATTAAATTAAGCATTCATATTCATGGCAGAAAATAAGAGAAAGAAAATACCTTAGTACAATAAAGAGCATTTAATTTAAAAATGCATCTGCTCTAAAACAAGCAATATGCTTAAGTAACGATATTTTTTACTCTCGTTAAGTTCATGCAAAGCAAAAGAAATCTATCCAGCGTAGTCTTTTTAAGAACGAATTTTTTTGAGTTCTAATTTAATTCTTTCTAAGTAGCACTGTCGCATTTTCTTGGAGTTTTCTTTTTACTCTTTTCTTTCTCGAGAAATCTAAAAAAAGCATATTTTTCAAATGTTTTCTATGTAATTTTCCTTCGTTACAAGATTCTTACTTAAATAATTTAAATAATAAAAAACATTAAATTAAAAGAGTGAAAGAAGGAAATAAACAAAATTTTCAAATAGTAAATTGCTTGAAATATATGTTCTACTTATACATAAAATTTAAAATAAATTCACAAAAAGAAATAAGATTTCTTACTGGAAGCACTTATAAAATTCTAGGCTTATTTCTAGTTTCTACTTACCTTCTCAAATCTAAACCATTGTATATATAGGAAATATCAATAAAAAAACTTTAAAAAAGAATAAAAAAATGAGAATATTTTTTTAAGCTGTTTATTTATTCCTTTCATTTTCAAAATTATCTTAATATTTATTTTGAAAAATCGTCTTGTGGTTTTTGGATTCTCAAAAGTTTTTTAAAAAATATTCGCCGTAACCTGAAGAAAAAAGCATCTAGACAGAAGTTTCTTTTACTTTTCTAATTTTGTAAGTTATTTTACAATAAAAAGACAGCAGTGGATAAATACACAATTGTAAGTAGAAATTCCTTAAAATTATAACATCACGG